>NW_024121100.1:3095261-3150994 GCF_016745375.1 Pimephales promelas | reverse complement strand
GAAAAAAAAACGACAGTGTTACCCCTTACGTTTTTTTTTTTTGGGCGAAAAATTAAGTTTCCCCAATCTTCTCAAAACTCTGGATTCTGATAGAGGGCCATGAGACTTAGACCTGAGTGCAAAAATGGAGGCTCTAGACCTTCCAGAGCTGAGATATCGAAACTCAAAATTTCCACCCGAAAAAAAAACGACAGTGTTACCCCTTACGTTTTTTTTTGGGGCGAAAAATTAGTTTCTCCAATCTTCTCAAAACTCTGGTTCTGATAGAGGGCCATGAGACTTAGACCTGAGTGCAAAAATGGAGGCTCTAGACCCTTCCAGAGCTGAGATATCGAAACTCAAAATTCGGCCCGAAAAAAAAACGACAGTGTTACCCCTTACGTTTTTTTTGGGCGAAAAATTAGTTTCTCCAATCTTCTCCAAAACTCTGGATTCTGATAGAGGGCATGAGACTTAGACCTGAGTGCAAAAATGGAGGCTTCTAGACCCTTCAGAGCTGAGATATCGAAACTCAAAAATTTGGACCCGAAAAAAAAACGACAGTGTTACCCCTTACGTTTTTTTTTTTGGGGCGAAAAATTAAGTTTCTCCAATCTTCTCAAAACTCTGGATTCTGATAGAGGGCCATGAGACTTAGACCTGAGTGCAAAATGGAGGCTCTAGACCCTTCCAGAGCTGAGATATCGAAACTCAAAATTTCGGCCAGAAAAAAAAAACGACAGTGTTACCCTTACGTTTTTTTTTTTTTTTTGGGCAAAAAATTAAGTTTTCCCAATCTTCTCAAAACTCTGGATTCTGATAGAGGGCCATGAGAGACTTAGACCTGAGTGCAAAAATGAGGCTCTAGACCCTTCCAGAGCTGAGATATCGAAAATCAAAAATTCGACCCGAAAAAAAAACGACAGTGTTACCCCTTACGTTTTTTTTTTGGGCGAAAAATTAAGTTTCTCCAATCTTCTCAAAACTCTGGATTCTGATAGAGGGCCATGAGACTTAGACCTGAGTGCAAAAATGGAGGCTCTAGACCCTTCCAGAGCTGAGATATCGAAACTCAAAATTTCGACCCAGAAAAAAAAAACGACAGTGTTACCCCTTACGTTTTTTTTTTGGGGCGAAAAATTAAGTTTCTCCAATCTTCTCAAAACTCTGGATTCTGATAGAGGCCATGAGACTTAGACCTGAGTGCAAAAATGGAGGCTCTAGACCCTTCCAGAGCTGAGATATCGAAACTCAAAATTTCGACCCGAAAAAAAAACGACAGTGTTACCCCTTACGTTTTTTTTTTTTTGGGCGAAAAATTAAGTTTCCCAATCTTCTCAAAACTCTGGATTCTGATAGAGGGCCATGAGACTTAGACCTGAGTGCAAAAATGGAGGCTCTAGACCCTTCCAGAGCTGAGATATCGAAACTCAAAATTTCCACCAGAAAAAAAAAACGACAGTGTTACCCCTTACGTTTTTTTTTTGGGCGAAAAATTAAGTTTCCCCAATCTTCTCAAACTCTGGATTCTGATAGAGGGCCATGAGACTTAGACCTGAGTGCAAAATGGAGGCTCTAGACCCTTCCAGAGCTGAGATATCGAAACTCAAAATTTCGACCAGAAAAAAAAACGACAGTGTTACCCCTTACGGTTTTTTTTTGGGGCGAAAATTAATTTTCCCCAATCTTCTCAAAACTCTGGATTCTGATAGAGGGCCATGAGACTTAGACCTGAGTGCAAAAATGGAGGCTTTAGACCCTTCCAGAGCTGAGATATCGAAACTCAAAATTTTGACCAGAAAAAAAACGACAGTGTTACCCCTTACGTTTTTTTTTTTGGGCGAAAAATTAAGTTTCCCAATCTTCTCAAAACTCTGGATTCTGATAGAGGGCCATGAGACTTAGACCTGAGTGCAAAAATGGAGGCTCTAGACCCTTCCAGAGCTGAGATATCGAAACTCAAAATTTTCGACCAGAAAAAAACGACAGTGTTACCCCTTACGTTTTTTTTTTTGGGGGCGAAAAATTAAGTTTCCCCAATCTTCTCAAAACTCTGGATTCTGATAGAGGGCCATGAGACTTAGACCTGAGTGCAAAAATGGAGGCTTTAGACCCTTCCAGAGCTGAGATATCGAAACTCAAAATTTTGACCAGAAAAAAAAACGACAGTGTTACCCCTTACGTTTTTTTTTTGGGGCGAAAAATTAAGTTTCCCCAATCTTCTCAAAACTCTGGATTCTGATAGAGGGCCATGAGACTTAGATATGAGTGCAAAAATGGAGGCTCTAGACCCTTCCAGAGCTGAGATATCGAAAATCAAAATTTCGACCAGAAAAAAAAACGACAGTGTACCCCTTACGTTTTTTTTTGGGGGAAAAATTAAGTTTCCCCAATCTTCTCAAAACTCTGGATTCTGATAGAGGGCCATGAGACTTAGACCTGAGTGCAAAAATGGAGGCTTTAGACCCTTCCAGAGCTGAGATATCGAAACTCAAAATTTTGACCAGAAAAAAAAACGACAGTGTTACCCCTTACGTTTTTTTTTTTGGGCAAAAAAATTAAGTTTCCCCAATCTTCTCAAAACTCTGGATTCTGATAGAGGGCCATGAGACTTAGACATGAGTGCAAAAATGGAGGCTCTAGACCCTTCCAGAGCTGAGATATCGAAAATCAAAATTTCCACCAGAAAAAAAAACGACAGTGTTACCCCTTACGTTTTTTTTTTTTGGGCGAAAAATTAAGTTTCCCCAATCTTCTCAAAACTCTGGATTCTGATAGAGGGCCATGAGACTTAGACCTGAGTGCAAAAATGGAGGCTCTAGACCCTTCCAGAGCTGAGATATCGAAACTCAAAATTTCGACCAGAAAAAAAACGACAGTGTTACCCTTACGTTTTTTTTTTGGGCGAAAAATTAAGTTTTCCCAATCTTCTCAAAACTCTGGATTCTGATAGAGGGCCATGAGACTTAGACCTGAGTGCAAAAAATGGAGGCTCTAGACCCTTCCAGAGCTGAGATATCGAAACTCAAAATTTGACCAGAAAAAAAAAACGACAGTGTTACCCCTTACGTTTTTTTTTTTGGGGCGAAAAATTAAGTTTCCCCAATCTTCTCAAAACTCTGGATTCTGATAGAGGGCCATGAGACTTAGACCTGAGTGCAAAAATGGAGGCTCTAGACCCTTCCAGAGCTGAGATATCGAAAATCAAAATTTCCACCAGAAAAAAAAACGACAGTGTTACCCCTTACGTTTTTTTTTTTTGGGCGAAAAATTAAGTTTCCCAATCTTCTCAAAACTCTGGATTCTGATAGAGGGCCATGAGACTTAGACCTGAGTGCAAAAATGGAGGCTCTAGCCCTTCCAGAGCTGAGATATCGAAATCAAAATTTCGACCAGAAAAAAAAACGACAGTGTTACCCCTTACGGTTTTTTTTTGGGCGAAAAAATTAAGTTTCCCAATCTTCTCAAAACTCTGGATTCTGATAGAGGGCCATGAGACTTAGACCTGAGTGCAAAAATGGAGGCTCTAGACCCTTCCAGAGCTGAGATATCGAAACTCAAAATTTTGACCCAGAAAAAAAAACGACAGTGGTTACCCCTTACGTTTTTTTTTTTGGGCGAAAAATTAAGTTTCCCCAATCTTCTCAAAACTCTGGATTCTGATAGAGGGCATGAGACTTAGACCTGAGTGCAAAAATGGAGGCTCTAGACCCTTCCAGAGCTGAGATATCGAAAATCAAAATTCACCAGAAAAAAAAACGACAGTGTTACCCCTTACGTTTTTTTTTTGGGCGAAAAATTAAGTTTCCCCAATCTTCTCAAAACTCTGGATTCTGATAGAGGGCCATGAGACTTAGACCTGAGTGCAAAAATGGAGGCTCTAGCCCTTCCAGAGCTGAGATATCGAAATCAAAATTTTCGACCAGAAAAAAAAAACGACAGTGTTACCCCTTACGTTTTTTTTTTTGGGCGAAAAATTAAGTTTCCCCAATCTTCTCAAAACTCTGGATTCTGATAGAGGGCCATGAGACTTAGACCTGAGTGCAAAAATGGAGGCTTTAGACCCTTCCAGAGCTGAGATATCGAAACTCAAAATTTTGACCAGAAAAAAAAAACGACAGTGTTACCCCTTACGTTTTTTTTTTTTGGCGAAAAATTAAGTTTCCCCAATCTTCTCAAAACTCTGGATTCTGATAGAGGGCCATGAGACTTAGACATGAGTGCAAAAATGGAGGCTCTAGACCCTTCCAGAGCTGAGATATCGAAAATCAAAATTTCCACCAGAAAAAAAAACGACAGTGTTACCCCTTACGTTTTTTTTTTTTGGCGAAAAATTAAGTTTCCCCAATCTTCTCAAAACTCTGGATTCTGATAGAGGGCCATGAGACTTAGACCTGAGTGCAAAAATGGAGGCTCTAGACCCTTCCAGAGCTGAGATATCGAAAATCAAAATTTCGACCAGAAAAAAAACGACAGTGTTACCCCTTACGTTTTTTTTTTTTTGGGCGAAAAATTAAGTTTCCCCAATCTTCTCAAAACTCTGGATTCTGATAGAGGGCCATGAGACTTAGACTGAGTGCAAAAATGGAGGCTCTAGACCCTTCCAGAGCTGAGATATCGAAATCAAAATTTCGACCAGAAAAAAAACGACAGTGTTACCCCTTACGTTTTTTTTTTGGGCGAAAAATTAAGTTTCCCCAATCTTCTCAAAACTCTGGATTCTGATAGAGGGCCATGAGACTTAGACATGAGTGCAAAAATGGAGGCTCTAGCCCATTCCAGAGCTGAGATATCGAAAATCAAAATTTCGACCAGAAAAAAAAACGACAGTGTTACCCCTTACGTTTTTTTTTTTGGGCGAAAAATTAAGTTTCCCCAATCTTCTCAAAACTCTGGATTCTGATAGAGGGCCATGAGACTTAGACCTGAGTGCAAAAATGGAGGCTTTAGACCCTTCCAGAGCTGAGATATCGAAACTCAAAATTTTGACCAGAAAAAAAAACGACAGTGTTACCCCTTACGTTTTTTTTTTTGGGGCGAAAAATTAAGTTTCCCCAATCTTCTCAAAACTCTGGATTCTGATAGAGGGCCATGAGACTTAGATATGAGTGCAAAAATGGAGGCTCTAGACCCTTCCAGAGCTGAGATATCGAAAATCAAAATTTCCACCAGAAAAAAAAACGACAGTGTTACCCCTTACGTTTTTTTTTTGGGCGAAAAATTAATTTTCCCCAATCTTCTCAAAACTCTGGATTCTGATAGAGGGCCATGAGACTTAGACCTGAGTGCAAAAATGGAGGCTCTAGACCCTTCCAGAGCTGAGATATCGAAAATCAAAATTTCGACCAGAAAAAAAAACGACAGTGTTACCCCTTACGTTTTTTTTTTTGGGCGAAAAATTAATTTTCCCCAATCTTCTCAAAACTCTGGATTCTGATAGAGGGCCATGAGACTTAGACCTGAGTGCAAAAATGAAGGCTTTAGACCCTTCCAGAGCTGAGATATTGAGATATTTATAATGGCATAAATGCTACGTGGGATCTCAATATCTCAGCTCAGGAAGGGTCTAGAGACTCAATTTTTGCACTCAGGTCTAAGTCTCATGGCCCTCTATCAGAATCCAAAGTTTCATGAAGATTGGAGAAACTTATTTTTTCGCACAAAAAAAGTACCTGTTTTGACCTGATGTCCATTGGAATGGACAAAAAAATCACAATGAAAAAAATTATATATATAAAAAAATCATTTGTTTTCATTTATAGAAACCTCATGAGATGGGAAAATGTACTTTTATATTTTTCAGAAACTTGAAACATAATTCAGGTCTGAGGGGGTTAATGTTTATGATATCATGATGTTCATTGGTTAAACTCATTTTTGTGACACAACAATGTAATAGCATTTTGCTTCTTAGCCATGCAGATTTTATGACCATATTTGAATCTTACATCACAAGATAAGTTAAGATCATCAAGTAAAGGAAAAAGGGTGACCAGCTATAGGATGGAAGACGTGCATTAATTTTTTTTTTTTTTCCAAAACTCTAATATTTTAACTAATTCTTATTGCCAAAGCTCTAAGGAAAAGAAGCAAACATTGCGTAATAATGTTCAATCACTAATTTTATTCTTCAACATCAGGTATGAATCCAACACTATAAAATGAATGGGGTAATAAGGAATAAAAAGTTACATCTTCAAAACCAAACACCGTTTATAAATAAAACAACACAGTGTTACATTGACATTTGTGCATAAAAATGCTGTACTTTGGAATTGAGTTGAGGTCTGAATAATAATATTCACAGAACAGATTAGACATTAAATATGTGTTTATAGGCCACATCGAAAAATTGTGCAGAAGATAACGACGGGTGAGGGTTTAATACAACTTAAACGCATTTCAACAAGCAAAGAGGTTGAATCATCTGCATACAGAACAGACACAACTTCCTAAGATCTTATGAACAGAAACGTCAACTTCCTGAGATGGGTAAACATGAAGAAGCAGGAGTCATGTGTGCATGACCAAAACCTTCAAGTGTGATGGGGAAGTTTAAAATATCACTTCTAAAGTATTATTAGTAATACTTAGTGTAAGTCTTTTCCCTGACCGGGTAAATGTAGCTAAACAACCAGCTATGCACCCTTGATGTACACTACAGTTGTTGCTTAATTATTTATATTCAAATAACGTTTCATGCACGTTGTACATCTCTCAACTAAAAACTATCATGAAGTCAATGAAAAAAAAGAAAACAAAATCAACTGTTGCGGTTTCCCATTGTCTTTGAAATGATGCTGGAATGCTGAAGTCACTTTTCCGGGTCCACGTTCATGACGAGCGTGACCTCCGGCACCTGAAGTTGCCCTTTGACCTTGTCGTGAAACTTCTCTCTGTATCGATTGAACTCCATGATGCTCTCCGGCTCCTCTTCCAACCAGAACTTATCGAACTCGTACGCTAGGTAACCTACAAACAGACAGAGGAAACACGTGACCATAATGGAGAGGATTTTCTGAGCGAAAAACAGACCAAACAAAGAAAAAAAAAAAACATTTTTGTTTTGTTTTACATGAAAGAAACATAAGCCTATTTTAGGACCCTTGAATATTTACTTTAATATAAGGCTATATTAGTAGTAATATATAATACTCAAATAGGAATAAATGCAGTATAACATAAGCAAAAAAAAAAAATACTACTAATTAAAAGAAAAGTAATAAGTAATGTTAAAGTATAAATTGTGAAGTATTTGTTTTTTTAATCAACACAGACTACATTTCTGCTGAATTTAAAAATGTATTTTTTTACAGTATTTTTTTATAATATTTTTTTAAAGAAACAAGAACAAGAAAATGTAATGCAAACAAATATAGCAAAATACAATTTCTAATTTTTCATTTTGGAATGAAATATTATTAGTAGTGCTGTCAAACGATTAAAATATTTAATCACGATTAATCGCATTAATGTCATAGTTAACTCGCGATTAATCGCACATTTTTATCTATTCTAAATGTCTTTTGATTTCTTTTTGTTGCATTATTTTTTCTCATTTTAATGTTCTTATCAACATGGGCTTGTTTAGTGCAAATGTTTTTTTATTATTATTATTGAAAATACCATTGGAATAGTGCTCAATTTCACACTAACATATAATCTCTCACACAATGTAACACTGTTTATCAATAAAAGGGTGAAAGAAATACTGACGAGGTCCTGATATTGACGAGGGGGTGAAGAATTTGCATCATCTGTGTGTGTGTGTGTGTTTGCTTGGCCATCATCAAGTGGTGTTTCGGATGTGCTGCGATGATGATAGCTCAGTTCACAACGACAAAACCCACAGATCACTTGGTCTTGTCAATGGGACAATATGGCAACTTTTTAAAAGTAAACTTTCCATTCAGAATCTTCTAAGGGCATCCATTTCGGCATCTCGCGCTCGTCATCCACTCAAAAGTAACGTTACTATTTGGCCGGCTCGCAAGCCGAAACGAGTGTGTGCGGCACAAAACGAAAGGGGTACCACTGTCGTTTTTTTTTCGGGTCGAAATTTTGAGTTGCTCTGATCTTCTTAAAACTCTGGATTCTGATAGAGGGCCATGAGACTTAGACCTGAGTGCATGGAGGCTCTAGACCCTTCCAGAGCTGAGATATCGAAAATCAAAATTTCGACCAGAAAAAAAACCCGACAGTGTTACCCCTTACGTTTTTTTTTTTGGGCGAAAAATTAAGTTTCCCCAATCTTCTTGAAACTCTGGATTCTGATAGAGGGTCATGGGACTTAGACCTGAGCGCAAAAATGGAGGCTCTAGACCCTTCCTGAGCTGAGATATCGAAACTCAAAATTTCGACCAGAAAAAAAAACGACAGTGTTACCCCTTACGTTTTTTTTTTTGGGCGAAAAATCAAGTTTCCCCAATCTTCTTGAAACTCTGGATTCTGATAGAGGGTCATGGGACTTAGACCTGAGTGCAAAAATGGAGGCTCTAGACCCTTCCAGAGCTGAGATATCGAAAATCAAAATTTCGACCAGAAAAAAAAACGACAGTGTTACCCCTTACGTTTTTTTTTTGGGCGAAAAATTAAGTTTCCCCAATCTTCTTGAAACTCTGGATTCTGATAGAGGGTCATGGGACTTAGACCTGAGTGCAAAAATGGAGGCTCTAGACCCTTCCTGAGCTGAGATATCAAAACTCAAAATTTCGACCAGAAAAAAAAACGACAGTGTTACCCCTTACGTTTTTTTTTTGGGCGAAAAATTAAGTTTCCCCAATCTTCTTGAAACTCTGGATTCTGATAGAGGGTCATGAGACTTAGACCTGAGTGCAAAAATGGAGGCTCTAGACCCTTCCAGAGCTGAGATATCGAAAATCAAAATTTCGACCAGAAAAAAAAACGACAGTGTTACCCCTTACGTTTTTTTTTTGGGCGAAAAATTAAGTTTCCCCAATCTTCTTGAAACTCTGGATTCTGATAGAGGGTCATGGGACTTAGACCTGAGTGCAAAAATGGAGGCTCTAGACCCTTCCTGAGCTGAGATATCAAAACTCAAAATTTCGACCAGAAAAAAAAACGACAGTGTTACCCCTTACGTTTTTTTTTTTGGGCGAAAAATTAAGTTTCCCCAATCTTCTTGAAACTCTGGATTCTGATAGAGGGTCATGAGACTTAGACCTGAGTGCAAAAATGGAGGCTCTAGACCCTTCCAGAGCTGAGATATCGAAAATCAAAATTTCGACCAGAAAAAAAAAACGACAGTGTTACCCCTTACGTTTTTTTTTTTGGGCGAAAAATTAAGTTTCCCCAATCTTCTTGAAACTCTGGATTCTGATAGAGGGTCATGGGACTTAGACCTGAGAGCAAAAATGGAGGCTCTAGACCCTTCCTGAGCTGAGATATCGAAACTCAAAATTTCGACCAGAAAAAAAAACGACAGTGTTACCCCTTACGGTTTTTTTTTTTGGGCGAAAAATTAAGTTTCCCCAATCTTCTTGAAACTCTGGATTCTGATAGAGGGTCATGGGACTTAGACCTGAGTGCAAAAATGGAGGCTCTAGACCCTTCCAGAGCTGAGATATCGAAAATCAAAATTTCGACCAGAAAAAAAAACGACAGTGTTACCCCTTACGTTTTTTTTTTTGGGCGAAAAATTAAGTTTCCCCAATCTTCTTGAAACTCTGGATTCTGATAGAGGGTCATGGGACTTAGACCTGAGAGCAAAAATGGAGGCTCTAGACCCTTCCTGAGCTGAGATATCGAAACTCAAAATTTCGACCAGAAAAAAAAACGACAGTGTTACCCCTTACGTTTTTTTTTTTTGGGCGAAAAATTAAGTTTCCCCAATCTTCTTGAAACTCTGGATTCTGATAGAGGGTCATGAGACTTAGACCTGAGTGCAAAAATGGAGGCTCTAGACCCTTCCTGAGCTGAGATATCGAAACTCAAAATTTCGACCAGAAAAAAAAACTACAGTGTTACCCCTTACGTTTTTTTTTTTTTGGGCGAAAAATTAAGTTTCCCCAATCTTCTTGAAACTATGGATTCTGATAGAGGGTCATGAGACTTAGACCTGAGTGCAAAAATGGAGGCTCTAGACCCTTCCTGAGCTGAGATATCGAAACTCAAAATTTCGACCAGAAAAAAAAACGACAGTGTTACCCCTTACGTTTTTTTTTTTTTGGGCGAAAAAATTAAGTTTCCCCAATCTTCTTGAAACTCTGGATTCTGATAGAGGGTCATGGGACTTAGACCTGAGTGCAAAAATGGAGGCTCTAGACCCTTCCTGAGCTGAGATATCGAAACTCAAAATTTCGACCAGAAAAAAAAACGACAGTGTTACCCCTTACATTTTTTTTTTTTTGGGGCAAAAAATTAAGTTTCCCCAATCTTCTTGAAACTCTGGATTCTGATAGAGGGTCATGGGACTTAGACCTGAGTGCAAAAATGGAGGCTCTAGACCCTTCCTGAGCTGAGATATTGAGATCCCACATAACATTTATGCCATTATAACTATCTCAATATCTCAGCTCTGGAAGGGTCTAGAGCCTCCATTTTTGCACCCAGGTCTAAGTCCCATGGCCCTCTATCAGAATCCAGAGTTTCAAGAAGATTGGAGAAACTTATTTTTTCGCACAAAAAAAAAACGAAAGGGGTAACACTGTCGTTTTTTTTTCAGGTCGAAATTTTGAGTTGCTCTGATCTTCTTAAAACTCTGGATTCTGATAGAGGGTCATGGGACTTAGACCTGAGTGCAAAAATGGAGGCTCTAGACCCTTCCAGAGCTGAGATATTGAGATCCCACGTAGCATTTATGCCATTATAAATATCTCAATATCTCAGCCCTGAGATATTTACCTTACTCTTCTTCGACCAAAGCGCAAGCGGATCTAGCTAGAACGGAAACAAAACAACAGGCACGCTGCAAACACACGTTTGGGCTTGCGAGCCGGCTTTGAGTGGATGACGAGTGCGAGACGCCGAAATGGATAAAAGCATGTGAAAAAACTACAAAGTTTGCTAAGACAAAAAGGCCGTTAATCGCGCGATAAAAAAATTAACGCCGTTAAAATGGGTTTGCGTTAACGCCGTTAATAACGCGTTAAACTGACAGCCCTAATTATTAGACCATGATTTTCACCAATTTTGTCTCTACCACTCTTCTAAAAGAAAAGGGTAACACTTTACAATAAGGTTCATTAGTTAACATTAGTTAACTACATTAGTTAACATGTACTAAGAATGAACAATACTTCTTCAGCATTTATTAATCTTAGTTAATCTTAATTCCAACATTTACTAATACGTTATTAAAATCAAAGGTTGTATTAGTTAATGCACTGAACTAACATGAACGCACAAAGAACAGCTGTATTTGTATTAACTAACATACAAACATTAACAAAGATTAATAAACACTGCATTGCTCATCGTTAGTTCATGTTAGTTAATGCATTTACTAATGTTAACTAATGAATCTTATTGTAAAGTGTTACCATGAAATGTAATACACTATTTTTACAGTGATGTGAATAAGTTTGGACACCCATGCTAAAGTTGCCTAAAAAGAGGAATAAAAAAAAATCATCTTTTGGATATTGATCTTAATGCATTAAATTCTTGTCTTAATGCCATGTGAATGGTGTGTGATGATGTGGGGATATTTTAATTCCAAAGGCCAAGGGAACTTTATCGGATGCATATTATCCTGGATCCATGAAATAACTGGCTTTTAAAAATAAAAATCTGCCTGACTCTATGGGAATTTAACATAGGGGTGTCCTGACTTATGTACCCTGTATTTTAAGGAAAAACATTTATTTATTTATGATACATTATTCATTCACAAAGAAAATTTGTGTCCTTAAAGGTTGGAGTTTTCCTCATTTTTCTAATTAAGGCATTAAGATCAATATCCAAAAGATGATTTTTTATTCCTCTTTTTAGGCAACTTTAGCATGGATGTCCAAACTTATTCACATCACTGTAAATATTTCAATGGAAGTGATTTTTTCTTGATATATTTTCAAATATAAATCTATCCATCTATAACGTGTGTGTGTGTGTGTACTCACAGTAGAACTGATGGAAGTCCTGCATTTGTGGTTTTCCAGAGACTGTGTTATAGAAATGAAGCTTCAGAGCGTCACTCTTCATCAAGCTGTACGCCATCTCAGTCAGATTGATGCCCACTATGGCATACGAGTACCTGAAATTAAACAACTATCAATTTCACGAACTTTGTGAGTGATGATGCAGAGTAACACTTGACTGTCTGACGTACAGGACTTACCCTAGCGTGGGGTGATTCGCATGTGACAGGACCTGTCGGGCCGCGTCGGTGTATTTCTCACTGAAAAAACTGAGGAGACAAAGAAAAGCATGCCATGAATGATCAAAAAATCCCCCTTCCTGTAATTCATCATAATCAGAAAGGGTCTTCATACAGAAGGTTTGTGAGTCCCAGCATCCCCATCCCTCTGAAATCAGTCTTCGGGTCATCGCCCTGAAAGCCGATGTTTCCCCACTGCTTCGTGATCCTCGATTCCAGCTTCTCTGACGGCATCAACAGCTCCCACAACTGGAGGAGAGCAAAACACACACACACACACACAGCAGTCAGAGCTGAAGCTCAAATTATAGTCCGGTATGACATCAGACTGTAAATCATCGATCACCTTCAGAAGCATGTTCTCATGTTCCTCGGCTTTCAGAGTCGAACAACCTGTTTTCTTAGTTCCTCAACCGCCTCGAACAGATTGTTATATCCGTTGATTTGCAACAAGCATTGACGAAGATTCGCTTTAAACCTGTAAGAGATGTTAAACTGCTGTTAGACCTTGATCATATCCACAACACATACACATATCTATAGTATTAGTTGGATATGCAGCTGATATTAAAATGCGTTTCGGTCGATTGGATCACAAATGGATTACACTAAATACAGGTGAAGAATGTATTCAAAATGCTATTTTAATATTAATTTTGTTTTAATTAGGGAAAACGGATTATTTAACTAGATTTTTACATGAATACATTGTAAAATATTATGTTGTTTTTATGATAATAATTATATATTTATTATTATATATAATAATAATTATTATTATATTTGTAATGTGTAATCTGTGTTTTGTAAAAAAAAAAAATTCTTAACTATAAATATACTGTTAAAAACAAAATCTTACAAAAACATTTAACATCAAACTTGGCAAAAGAGGCTATTTGGTCAAAAATGATGGTTCCTTTAATCATTAAAATGTCAGAGCAAAAATATAATAAATTGTGAACAAAATAAAAAACGTGAACGTCTCACTTTTAAGTCCATTTTCCCAACTGAATGAAGTTAAAGAAATCTTAACAGAGCCTCACATGGGATCTTTCTGCTCCTTGATTCTCTTTTCCCGAATTATTTGAGCCAGATGGTCCTCCAATTCACTCTCCTTCAAAGACAAAGCTGCTCGCAATACCTGATCAAACACAAACGTTTAAAGCGGATCGATCTTGGCTAAAGATTGTGGTCCACATCAATGTTTAGCTAGCACTCGGACAATAACGTGTTGAAGTCTTTACACATACCTTGCTTTTGGAGGACTTCAGAGAATACTCTGCAAAGAAAGGCAAAAATGACAAGTTTGCAAAAGTGATGCATGGCAATTCAAATACTGTCTTAAAAAACACATTTCAACCATTTATAATCACTACAAACTGGTCACTGCATGAACGCAACTTACATATTTGGTTAAACAATATCTTGAAAGGGATAGTTCACCCAAAAAAAAAAAAGAAAACTCTGTCATATTTACTAAAACCCATGTCTTTCCAAACCCGTAAGACTTTCGTTCGTCTTCAGAAAACAAGATATTTTTAATGAAATCTGAGAGACTTCTGTCCCTCAATTGACGCAACTACCGGTTTGACACTTCAAAAATATCATAAAGAGAGATTGTAAAACTAATCCATATGAATTGAGAGGTTAGTCCAAATCTTCTAACGACAAACAGATTGAATTTCGGCTTTTTATTCACATATTGGTACCTCAGTGGTTCTCGCACTACAAACGACCATCGTGTGAATAGTAGTCCTCAATCGGGTCATAGGGTCTATACGACCCCAATCGACTTTTACTTAATAATAAAAAAGGTTCCCTTCATCTCAGTGGAAAAGGATTTTGTGACTTTTCAAACATTATCTATCTATACACACACAAAAAACTGGGCTTGATTCGGTTGTTCTGAAGTTATGTAAAAAAAAAAATGTTTACACTTCTGGTCTTCGGGGTCAATGACCTCACTTTGAAATGAATGGGAAATGTGAAAAAAACGAGATATATTTTCTTCATGCGTCAAAAAAATAAGGCATAAATCTGAAAATTTTTACACAGAAATGAAGGCCTAGTACTAGAGCATAAAAGCAATGTATCATAAAAAAATAATATTTTATATGCAAGCTAATGGTGTAGTTGAGGAATTGTGTGGTATATGGATACAAAAGTACTTTATATCTCCAAAAACACAGCATTAATGAATAGATGAGAAGTAAACAAAAAAAATAGTATTTGTATGATTAAAAAACTATATCAACAGGAAAAGAAGACCATTTGAAGGTTAAAAGCCTAACTTAAATCTGTTCGTATAAATCTTTCACTCTTGAAAAAAATTGGACTAAACTGCTAAATTCATATGGATTTACGATGTCTTTATGAACTTTCTGAAGCGTTAAAGTGGAAATAAATCTTGTGTTTGGAGCGAAAGTTAAACCTGAGGGTGATTAATGACCGAATTTTTCGTTTCGGGTGAACTATCCCTTTAACTGTTCGCCATATATTAATTTTTAAGGCATACATAAACAAGTCTAGTCCACATATATCCTGATTCCTCACCTATTTGTGATGTCCTCAGAGCTCCGGCTTTGCATCGGGCACAAATGCGCTGTAACTCGCATCTTCCAGTGAGAATCCGGAGGAACCATTTCAGCCAGAAACGCAGACAGGAGGAATAGAAACATTGCCAGATACACCCCAACATCCTCTGAACACAAACACCATCCGTTAGTTTCAGTCCAACTACTGCACTTTCTCCCACACGCAGTATTTGGCACGCAACAGGAATGCAAAGTCCACAATATGGACACTTTCCATTCATTTTCTTAGACTGCATTAAGCTCATTCACACAGCTCTTACTGTCTCAACGTCTACACATAAATAATGTATACTTCATTCAATGCAAATGAGCTGCTGATCCTTGTACTAGGTCAAAACAACAAGCATTCGGGTATGGAATAAGCATTACTAGTAATCTATTAACCAATAAGATCTGTGCATGACTGTTTACACTGTCCACCATCAAATCAGCCCTCAGAACTCACACAAAGCACACAAACTTTTTAACTACACGACTAATTTAGCTTATACATAACACAAAAATTATCCTTTAAGAAAACCAGCCGGACAACAACACAACAGGTTGCTCATGCACGAGACATATTGGGCATCAAAAACACAAATAAGACGCATAATATTCAACTGATAAAGCAATTCATATGACACTGCCTCCGTTTAAACTGCTTCACGTTGAGTCGTTGCTTTCAATAATATTTACAAAATGTTATAAAGTAGAGTAACTGTATGGATCACACTTACTAGCAGTCACTTCGCCCGGAAATGATTCAGATTGGTGCGCATGCGCAGAATAACAGAGGGCGCAAGCTGGCGCAAGCAAGCCTTTCTGTGACAGGTCACTTTTTATTCTCAATACATATAATTTAATCTTTACCACAAAATATACATCGATCATTTAGATGCATGTCATTTGTATAAAGACTACACTTTTTGAAAAGGGTTAGAGTAAGAATCACTTGTCACAGCAGCGCCATCTTTGAAAGCGAGGCTGAGAGGGATTGACATTCTCTCCTCAGTGGGCTGTACTGCTATTTAATGTGTTTTTGAATTGTTCTGACGACAAAACAAAGCAAAATATTATTTTCAAGGAATTTCAAAATACAAAAAAACTACAGACAATTAACGCGAGCTGAGGAAAATTATTAATTTAATGGTAAGAAGTTTTATATTCCCAGCGCTCCTCGTCGTAATAGTATTTTTACTAGTAAGAATTATTAGATAGCTATAAGAACGCATTTGGAAAGCTCTGCAATTAATTATACATATTATTTTAACTAGTAAAAGCTGAATTAGTAAGCTCTAATTGTAATGGTCAGCCTACTAATAAGTCAACAGTCATGACTAGTAAAAAATGTTGAGATCTATAGTATGTAACTGAATTTGAGATTTTTCTAATAGTAATTGTTACTAATAACTGAACTTGAGCTCTCCAATTTAATTCTTACTACTAAAAATGCTATTTCAATGAGTATACTCTGGTCATATGACATGGCCATAATCTGAGCTTTTTATAATATGTTATTGAAAACATGTTCCCACATCCTTTAAATATCCAAAAAAAGTTACTTAAAAAGAAAAAGTAATCTGATTACGTAACCCAAACACTGAAAACATCAAAGTACAGAAAGCACTTAGTTCTATTCAGTTCTATTTTTTTAGAGTGAGAAGTCTTCTGTGAACAAAAATACAACAGACCAAACACAAACCAGGTTTTCAGCAAAATAATTCATGAATTATAAACTAACTCAGGAAGAAAGAAAAAGCATACAGGGAAACAAAGAAAATATCGCACTAGTACAAATCAGACCAGTCACACACCCTGTGAAGTGCAGTGTATTTAGTGACAGACCAGAGTAACACCATCACAATCAAAACTTGTGGTTCTCTGCATGTATTTTACTTCTATATCCATCAGGAGGCACTAGCGAGCTGAAGCGTAATAATGGCAGGTCCAGAGAGCGGTGGCCATCTTTGGGGAACCTCATGGGTGGAGGTGGAGGCGGGAATCTGGACAAGTTTACACCACTGCCGTCATCATTTCCTGTGTTGTTGTTGTCGTCGTCGCCATTAGCAACAGCATTCACGACACTGCTAATGCTAGTTTTCTGACAACGAAGCAGGAACACCCGCCTAAAGTGTCGACGGTACAGATAAAGGATCACCAACAGCATCAGCAAGATCAGAAACACGAGCAGGCCACAGATGGCGTAAACACCCCGGAGGATTGTGGGAGCTGATGTATCGTTACAGTCTAAAAAGTGAGTGGAGAGGAAAATTAAGTTATTTTATTATTTAACATGAGAGCGGACTAATCACCCATAAACAGTGTGGACCTGTCAATATAAACTTCTGAATATCAGTCTCTTACCAGGTTCAGCAAACGCCGCGCAATCGCTCGCTCCCTTGCGGTAACCATGGAGACAGCGACAGGAGTATGAGCCGAACTGGTTCATACACTCGGCGTGAGCGTCACACACCACCATTTGTGTCTTACACTCATTGATGTCTGTCCAAACACACACAGAAATTGACAGACTGATTCTAAACTAGTTCTTAAATGCAGTCTTATGAAAGCGGAACCTGAAAAGTCATGTGACTCACCTTCAGTAGAGACCGATGCAATGACGCCCTGAGTTCTGCTGGTTTGGGATTTGATTGTTCTGCCCTGTAGCTCCCGCAGAGCCGACTGAACATCCCCTACAGTGGCCTTCTGAAACCTCAGCCACACGATGAAGAAAACACCAGAACTCAACCTGCAAACAAACCCATGAACAGTGCGTCAGCACACCTTCTAGAAGAAGCTCCCAGTGAACATGCTTCAGGAAGTGCTCACTTCTTCAGTCGTTTGAAGTCCTGGCTCTTCAGGGTGAGGAGTCCACACGCTTCCAGTATCTGTAAATCAATTTTGAGCCCAAAATTAGCCAGATTGACAATTCTCTTTAACCAGTTAACTGTCACCGTTGACACTTGCCATTATATTTTTAAAACAATAATATCTTAGAAAAGACCTTATGTAATATTGACAAACTATATATCATTTGAAAGCTTACAATCTCTAGTTTCCATATTTGGTGACTGATTTTCAAAATAATTTACACACGAGCCGTAATTTATCAATTTGCAACAAGAATATTTTCATACTCATAAAGCGTGTTTAGACCTTTATTTTGAAATAGCAATGAACATGAAAAATCATGAAAAAAAGTTAGAAACCTCAGTTTGATTTCATGCCAAGAGTTCAAAAGATAGCATCCATTCAATTATTTTAGAAAAAAAGGTCTGAAAATGTTTTAAATATTACGGAAAAAAAATAGATTCACCATTTGTGTTATGGCAATAAGCTATAACGCGCATGCGTGTGCTTTGTATGTGATTCCTAGAGGTTGAATTCATATCAAAATCTGCCAAACTACCCATACTACTTCTGAATAGGATTTCTACTTCATAAATTGTGTGAAATTTGTGAAAATAATGGTTCAGATCACTCAAAACACATATGGAAATGGAGGCGCCCTTATATGGGCAGTAATGGAGTCTGGTTGTGCCCTAGTGGAAAAGTTCAAACTAAATCTTACTGAAAGCTCATTTTTTGAGATATCAACCTAAAATTTGAAACACAACTTGTTCAGATTTTTGGCTTAGAGTATTTTTAGTTACTATTTTTAGAGTAGCCCAGGTTTTGAAAATATATATTTTATATAAAATATGAATAATTAATTTTTTTACATTGTACATTTCTATAAACTCAAACTTCTATAATTTTTTTTCTGTTTCACTTTCCTAATTTATTTCACTTCGAGAAAAATCTGCCAAATGTCTTCTTTAAAACGAGACCAATCTTAAGTCTATATTCCAAAGCATTCTTGAATTACAACCATTTAAGATTGAAATGAGCATTTCCATGTCTATTCAAAAAAGGGGGGGTGACCGTTAAGAGGTTAATATATATTTAAGGGAATCGCAATTTTTAGGGATACATGTGACCCTGGATCACAAAACCAGTCACTAGTCGCACGGGTCTATTTGTGGCAATAGCCAACAATACATTGTAAGGGTCAAAATGATCGATTTTTCTTTTATGCCAAAAATCATCAGGATATTAAAGCTACACTGTGTAACTCTTTTAGCTAAAAACACTTAGTTCTTTCAAAAATATATGTGCTCATTAATGTATATTTACTTCGTTCAAGTAATAAAGTATTCTCGTGAGTTTATAATATGCCATTGAAAATACATACGGGTAAGGGGTTCTAACGTCGGTCGCCATGTCGCCCCTCCATCTTGAAAGTACATTAGCCAAAGAGGGACATACCCGTTAATTAAAGCTTCGCCTTTCGCGTTTACGTTTCAGTTAACACTCATGGACGAGGTCGAACTGGAAGCCATGTTAATCTTGGACTACATTGGCCACCGTAGGAGTTAAAACTAAATCAATCAAACTAATATTCACTGGATGGTCGTATATCTTTTCACCGCTAGATGGGGGTAAAAATCACACAGTGTAGCTTTAAGTAAAGATCATGTTCCATGAAGATATTTTTTTTTAATTTCCTACCGTAAACAATCAAAAAAAAAAATTGTGAGTGGATGCAGTACAATCACGAAAGGCGATTTTCTCAATGTTTTGATGTTTTTTCTGCACCCTCAGATTCCAGATTTTCAAATAGTTGCATCTCAGCCAAATATTGTCCTATCCAAACAAACATACAGTACATCAATAGAAACCTTAATTATTCAGCTCAAATATAAAATCTCAAATTAAAAAAAATTGACCCTTGTGACTGGTTTTGTGGTCCAGGGTCACGCATAAGGAATCATAATGGTGGACATCACCATGTCCTCGAGGGCAGATCTGAGGGAAGGGGATCCTTCATGATGTTCAGGCTCCAGACGGACCTCGACACCCGCCTCCAGCAGCAGCTCTGAGTGGACAGATGATGTTACGGCAATATATAGAACATTATTTTGATTTTAATGATAAGTGGCAGCTGAATGATGAGTTTAATGTGTTACTGTCTGTCTCACCGCCAGGTAAATGACTGTAGTGTGTGAGATTTCCTGGGGTCTGCTGGTAGTGAGCTTTCCCTGTGGATGCAAACAACGGTTAATGCAAGAAAACACAAGGTGAAGCTAAAATGTCTTGGTCATATTTAAAACTACTAATTATTATTACTAACGTTTTTTAAACAATAAAATCATTAATATTGGTAATATTACTTTTTGGATGATAATGATGATGATAAAAAAATAATAACAATAATAATAAATATTAACTTTTTAAACAAATGAATAATTACCTCTTGGAAGATGATTATTACATATTATTATAACAAAAAAATTGCACAATTAATAATAATAATAATTATTATTCTTTTATTGTTAATGTTACCCCTTTGAAGATGATAAAAATAAAAATACATATTATTAATTAAAATAATATGATATACTATAATAATATTATATAATATATTTTAATATATTATAATAATTTTTAAAAAAATTACTTTTTTATTATTATACATTTTTTAAACATGAATAAAATCATTAATATTACCCCTTGGATGATGAAGATATTATTATTAACAATGATAACAATAATAATAAATATTATCCAAGTGGATTATTATTAACTTTTTATATATTAATATTGTTAATATTACTATCCCTTTGATGATGATAATAATGTTCCACTATTATTATTATTATGCAATATTAACAATATTAATTATTTTATTAGCATTAATAAAATAATTAATAGTTAATACTACCCCTTGCATAATAATAATTTAGTTTATTTTAAAACTTTAAGTAATTAGAAAATGTTGGTGTGCTTGATTATCATGACAATAATTACAATAGGAAAACTCCCCAGGGATGGTCATAGAGTCTCTCTTTATGCCAAACGTAATGCTTTTTAAATGTAAAGAATGTGAGTGCACCTTTAGATCTGCGGTGTAATTTGGGTTGTGTGTCGCCGCTCTCAGTCCCTGTCGTCTCCATAGAAACGTCTTCCCCATCATCCCGCTGTCCCACTCTCACCCACCTCACTTCCCCAACACCAGACGCCATTTTGGCTCTGTCCGGCTCGGTCTCATCTGAAGCGCGTGCTTGTGCGTCCACATTCCTGCGCGTGGCAGACGGAGAAAGAGCGACGGGTTTAACAGCTTCGGTCCAGATGCGTGGCATGCGAGTGTGTGCGCTGAGTGTGTCTGCGAGGTGTGTGTGAGCTGCCTGGTATCTGGAGCGGATTCGAGACGGTCCACTTCCCGGTTGGTTTTGCTGGGTGTCAGGGGCCCACCGACTAGCTCCTTCTTGTGACGTTAGAGAAAAACTATCATCATAGTATGCATCATCATCGGATGAATCCTCACCGTCGTAGCCAGATGCTAGAACGCGAGGAGCTGAATCCATAGATGAATCCGCGGGACTCTTTTCCCAGGATTCCCTTATCCCATAATGGAGTTCATTAGTCTCTGAGGGGGTCTCGGACGCCCCTGACCCGGGCAGATGAGAAGTGGTTTGGTTGTTCAGAGCCGGCGGAGCATCCGTAACTGCATCCACTTCATCTCCATCTAATGCAGCTTCTACCGCGCCTGTAGGGACAGAGAAACACAAAGTACAGCTGGTGTCAACATCTACACACCAGTCTACTGAAAAATACAAATAAAAACTCACCATCATACATGCGTACTGATTATTTTTTATTGAAGAGGAAAAACTTAGAGACAAACATCTATATTTTCTATATGAAATATCTAAATACCTTCTATGTGTTTTTAGATATCTTATGGAATACACAGTATGCATGCATGTATACACACATTCACAGGAATACACAGTATATACTAGTATGTATCTATATATAAATATATATATATATTTTACACACAGAGGAACACACACACGCACACACATACAGTACATATATAAAAGTGTATACTCCATAAAATATATATTAAAAAATATTTTATATATATTAAAAAACATATTTATTATATCTATATTATTATTTTTATTATATTTATATATTTATATAATTTATTTTTATTATTATTATAATGAGAACAAGCATTTTAGCATATTTAGACTCTCCAAAACATTAAAATATTTTCAATGAAGAGGAAATTATATATATTAACATATTTTATCAAATTTAGTTCACACAACAATATTAAATTCTCACTTACCCTCATGTCATTTAAAACTTTCAAACTAAGACTTTCGTTCATCTTCAGGATGACAAATGACGATCTTCTATTTATATATATATATATGTGTGTGTGTGTGTGTGTGTGTGTGTGTGTATACTCCATAAAATATATAAAAAAAAATACAAAAAATATATTATATTTATAATATTTTTTTTATTATATTTATATAATTTATTTTTATTATTATTGTAATGAGAACAAGCATTTTAGCATATTTAGCCTCTCCAAAACATTGAAATATTTTCAATGAAGAGGAAATAATTATATATATTAACATTTTATAAAAAATAAATGTATATTTTTACAAAATTTTAAAAAGTGTTATACAAATAATTATAATCTTTAAAAAAATTAAAAAATAATAAAATCACATTTAGCCTCCAAAATATCTAAATATAGATAGATAGATAGATAGATAGATAGATAGATAGATAGATAGATAGATAGATAGATAGATAGATAGATAGATAGATAGATAGATAGATAGATAGTTTATATATAGTTATAGTTTATGTATAGTTTTTGCCTATTATATTCTTACAAACAATTTGACGGCACTAAACTCTAGAGTGTGTGTGTGTCTGTGAGATATATAAACAATATTTTTTTTTTAAAAACGTACTCACCATCAAACATGAGATCAGGATTATCCAGTGGCCCGAAAGCTTTATAGCGCCCGTAGAAGCCCCTGTAGGGGACGGGCAGGTTGCCGTCGATGAGCAGCACTACCTGGACAGTGTTGGACACCGAGGTGTACCTGGCCTTCCTCCAGCACCTCTCCAGGACCATCTGCCCCCCCGCAGCCGACGGAGACTCGTCCAGGTGGATCTGATCGCTCTTGAGCTGACAGAAGTCCGCTGTCGTGAAGTCCTCCAGGTACAGGTCCACACGCTTCCCAGGACGCACCTGGATGGTCCAGTTGCACCACACGCCGGGGTTTGAGCACAGGTAGTCGGGGGAGAAGAACTCGCCGCTGTCAGCGTGCAGGACCTGATGGCAGCTCCGCAGGGCATGGAACGCGTATTGCTCTCGCCCTCCACCTAACGAGAGAGAGAGAGATTTTTTTTTTTTAATTATGAAAAAATACTTTACTTAAAATTTAGTCTACAAAGAGAGAGAGAGAGAGATATGAGCACACCTATCCACCAAAATATCTAAACATTTTGTTTAGAGTGAAAAGATAAAAAAAAAAAAAATGTTAATAAATACATATATTTCTTTTCCAAAATTAACATTTAATTTCATAATTTCTTTTTAGCTTTACCGTCTCACTCAATGGTCATTATTAAATAATGTTCTATTTTAGGAAAGGGGTCCTTTGCATCAAAAAGAAATCCAGGAGGGCACTAAAGGTTTAGTTAACACAAAAATATTAAAAATATTAAAGGTTTAGTTCACACAATAAGATATAAATCCAGGAGGGCACTAAAGGTTTAGTTCACACAAAAATATTAAAAATATTAAAGGTTTAGTTCACACAATAAAATATAAATCCAGGAGGGCACTAAAGGTTTAGTTCACACAAAAATATAAATATTAACGATTTCTCTCCCTCCATTGACAGGCTACGCAACTACAACTTTGAATTGATATTAAACAGCTCAATTCCATATGAATTTATGACTTTAGTCCAAATTTTCTGAAGAGATACGATCGCTTTATATGATGAACAGATTGAATTTAGGTTTTTTCCTCTCGTTTAAACAACTCAGTTGTGGTAAACTGAACCTCAAGCATGTTCTCAGCGAGGTTTTACGCAGCACGTTTGAGTTTCTGTTTATGTCCAATGATCAATGTTTATATAGCTATAAATGAAAAGCCAATGTTAAATCTGTTCATCATATAAAGCGATCGCGTCTCTACGGAAAATGGACTGAACCGCTCAATTCATACGGATTATTTTTATGATCTCTTTATGAACTTTCTGAAGCGTCAACGTAGAGGGAGATAAATCGCTCTAATTTCAACAAAAAGATCTTAATTTGTATTCTGAGGATGAATGAAAAGTCATAAGGGTTTGTAACGACATGAGGGTGAGTAAATAATGACATTTTTTTTTTTTTTGTTGAACTCTATCATTTAAATCTAAAGCAAGAGCGCCATTTTTTTTCATTCATGCAAAAAGTTATCATACTTCTCATGTAAATGTGACTGACATCTGTTTACCTGCGAATGCTTGGCCGTCATTTCTGTTGATCTGCCAAAAACAGAGAGTATATGAGAGAGATGTGAAGCGATCAGATGATTTATGATGACGAGTTACTCACCTCAGCACTGTTTATCAAACGCGTCAAATAGATTAATATCAGAAGAATACATCTACTCATTTTAGAATTATGATCGCGAACTTTCTACGGTGTTTTCAGTTGTTTGTTTTAAAACATAAACGGAAGAAGCTGCCAGCATCACCTGTATTATATCTGCAGTTAATGAGAAGTTTACCTGTCGCGCATGACGTAATGACATGCGACGCTCTCTGGAACCGACAGAGGGCGCTGCTCGATCACGTACACATAATGAGGTCGGCCGTGTCGAATTGGAAGTGCACTAGCGTACTACATACTGTCTAGTATAGTATTCTGCCCACTTTTAAAAACAGCACGTGAAATAGCCTCCTAAACATTTTGTTATGATAACGTCAAGCTCTGATTCAACACGTAGCAAAGCTACATTTTTCATAATCATTTGTTCATTACTTAAAAGCTTGGGTTTTTTTTGCATTAAATTATTACATTGTTTAAATTAATACCTTTTTTTGCGAACTGTGATAACAAATCACTCTAAATTGTAATGTGGATTGAATTGCATTTTCTGTAAAGCTGCTTTGAAAAATATATTTTGAAAAGCGCTAAACAAATAAATGTGAAGTGAATTGAATTATGGCGATGATATCATAGCAAAGTGCTTGAAGAGATTACTTTGAAAGTTTATGTTCCCATACATGATGATATATGTCACTGCTTTATGTTTAATCTGAATGTAAACTTGGTATAGCAAATAGCATATTTGTGTACTTTAAATCCTAGGGAATATTTCAAATAACCTGCCTTTTTTAATGAATTGTGAGGATGTGCCACCAGGATCATCAGGTAATCAAAAATGTTTCCTGCTGAATCCGAAATATCTTCTTTTACTGTCTATGTAAATCACATACTCTCTTGAGTAGGTAGCCTACTTATTTTGAATAAGTAATTACATCACAAGCACTAAAGAAGTATGCTTTATATAAGGTGTAGTATAAATGAACCTGTCCGTTTGCGGTGTTGTCATTATCACGTGACCTACTACCAGCGCTTTACTGCAATTCACAAATCCTCTCCTGTGGCCTTATGGGATAGTAAAGTGTCCATATGCACACTTCAGAATCTCACCGGAAGTAGGAGGTTATCCAGGTACTTTTTGCCAACTCTTTATGTGAACTTAATTCGAACATACTTCTTTTGTCACTGTTCTTCGCCCATTATATAATAGGGAAGTATTCAATTTCACATGTAGCCATTGTTTTTTTTATTTTTTATTTCCTGGATGGTCCATAATTGCCCATATCTGCTTAATTATTTTCATTTGAAAAACATGACAAATATGGACACAGCAGAACTTTATTGGGATAAACAAAAAATAATTTCACATATAAAGGGTCACATATAATCATTTTATCGATGATTAAAAATCTGTGAACATGATTAACACTCATATTGAACAACGTACTGAACTTCACACTAAATATTTCACGGAAAACCCATCCTTAGGAGTTGATGGAGTAGCCTAATGAGATTTGACTGTGAACTTCAGTCTCGTTCAGCTCTTTGTGTGTGCTGGACATTGCCCTACAACAATGGTGCAAAGGTCACAACTCACAACAGCACACAAATTAATAAAAACATGTAATATTGTGTTACACAACTAACAAGAGTAATTGGCGATCGAACAAACAACAGCTTCCTGAGAATATAGGTTTAATGCGATAGAAGTCAAACAGCTCCCAAACACAAATAAAGGCATAAATAAAAGCAACAACACAACATAAACCCAATGCATCAGTCTCTTTAGCTCATTCTTGTTGTGAAAAAATACACTCTGATTTCTCAGAATGCATCATATTTTAGTAATTGTGCGTAAATAAAGGCAGGAACTGTGTAAATGCAGCACATTCAATTCAATTCAATACATTTCCTGGTCTCATTGTGAACCATTCATCGGTTCACATTATTCCAATGAAACTTGGACTATTTAAAGTCCTCCTGTAGTCAATAATCTCTTAAAACTAATCTTTGATCACCAAAATTACATAATGAAGAATTTTTTCAATAGCTTGAATGTAACTCGACACCCTTGCTTCATTTAGGATATGCGGTTCTATGAATATGCAAATGAGCCCCGCCTCCACTCACTCGCTCAGCTCAGAGATCCACTGGTTGACGATCACACGTTGATCTGATTGGTTACAAGGTACTGTGTAATGTCAGAAACACCAACGTTTTTGAGCCTGTCTTTGGTTCATTGCAGTTTTAAGGAGAAACTACTCAGCAAATGTTGTTCCCATATGAATTTACACATGGTTTGTCTTAAAGCATATTAAAATCACCACAAAGACATATAAACAACATTAAAAGCTTGATTTTCACCACAGGGAAACTTTTAAATATAACTTGCTCCACCCCTCAAACAAAGTCCCTTTCAGGTGGAGAGAGTCCCTCTCACTTTTAAACCCCACCCAACTTGTTTTTTTTTACTTTGAATACATGCCGTTACGAAAGTTACTAGTTAATTGTTACTATTATTAAATGTAATCTTGTTGTGTTGTTTGGTGCAAGAATTGATGAAAAATGAATATGCTGTATCTGGAACTTTTATTTCTAGAAAATATTCACATCATTAAAATCGCACCGTAATGTCACTCTTTACATTGTCGTGGTCTCGGCGCTGGCTCGGCAGACCTGCGGATCATACACACAAGTCTTGTACAGGACCATATAGGCATCTAAAGATTTATAAGCCCTCAGTTTCTCTTTACGATCGGTTTCTCTATAAGGTAGGTGTAGAAGTCAGGCCACTCACCCGAGGTAACGTACGTTAATCCTGTCAGATCATCCATGCATTGAGTGAGCGTGTAGGCGGCTACAGGTCGGCCAATCTGGTTCCGTCCGTTAAAAATAACTTTTGTAAATAACAATCGCGGTCCTGGACACTGAGTGACCTTACACATTAAGATAATATCAGATTTTCTCCAGTCATTGTTAAAAAAACAAGCTAACAACCCTTGCTAACTAGCGTTAGTGAAGCGGCCAGATGGATCTTTCTGCTTCCACCTAAGCTCCGCCCACAAAAAAAACGTCACCATGTTTACCAACTGTAAAAGGGTCTATACTGTCGTTGTCTCTTCGGTGTAGACAGCATTACTGATTATAATGAGCTCTTTTGCTGTGTCGCTTACTGACTTTCTTGTCCGGTGTAGGTACATAGGTACAGTTCACTTTCGGGTCATTTATCCAAGACCAGATCTTTATCATGTCCTGTGGGCTTCTGGGATGGACCAGAATCAAACTTTTGTAAGCACATGGATTCTCTCTGTTTTTCTGCTCAATGTCAAAAGTCTTGAAGCCCACGTGTTTCTCCGGTACCAATCCCAGTCTCTGCAGACACATCCCCGTGAACACGTCGTCAATCGGGTACAACATGACCAGACGAGAGATCTTTCTTAACCGCAGTCCCAAATTTCCTGAATACAGGTAGCCTCCGCCACCTGCGTACGGAGGGTAACCCCCCAGAAACACACTTTCAGGGATATAATACTTGAGGTTTTTGCTCCGGTGTGGGCCGGCACTAGTGATCACGTCACCAATAAACAGATCATTTGTGCTGGACGTCGAAAAGTTGCCTAGGTAGGTCAGAATATGGTGCGTGTTGACGAAAACGTCATCGTCGCCTTTGAAGATGAATTGAGCAGAAGCACAACGTGCCTCAAACCACTCCAAAAAAAGGATTTCTTTCAAGGTGAGGTTGAAGAACGAGTCCCGGTAATCCCATTGCACAACGTCGCCGTACAACGCCGCTTCGTGCTTGACCATATCCGACAAGTCCGGGAAGTGGTCCGTCGCAGTCGTGTTCCCAAGTAGGAAGACCGTGGCGATGCGCTGGCCGTCGAGGACACCAGCGCGACCCCATGATTCCCGGATGGCCTGCCGGCGGTCAAAATGTGGCGCGATGGACTTTATCGCAAACAAAAGGTACGGCGGCTCCAAACACACGTTGGGCGCGTCCGTTATCAACGGGTACGTCCTACATCCCATGTACAATAGGAAATCCTGGAATCGCTGTGGTAGGGAACTGAAGTCTTCAATCTCTGTCAGCACTTTGTCGTTTGGCCGGCACGGGCTTGAGTGATTCAGCCAATGCGGGATTCCCCGAAAGTCATGAGGAAGGTCGCTGCCATTCGTAAGGGGCAGGTAGTAGATGTCGTCCAAACGCTCCTGCTCCCGATTCCAGAACGCCTTACTGACTTTTGCCATCTTCCAGAACACTTTGGGCATCATTTTCTCCCGCTTGGAGATGACCTTCCCGTTGCTTAGGAACATTTCCACCATGATGTAGATGAGGAAATTGGCTAACATCAGCACTCCGAGCAGCTTGGTCCTATTCATTTTGAAGATGCCCTGGCCACCTACAGTATAAACACAGAAGTAGATTCATTATCTATTGGGGTACAGTCTGGAAACAGAGGTGTGGATGGTCTACAGAAAATGGTGGAGAAAGTGGGATGGGCAATCGTCAATGACCTTGAAAATGTAGGAAGTTGGATAAAAAGTCAGTTAATATGGACTTCATCCCAAACAGAATGTATTTTTTTTTATTTTATTTTTTTTAGCGTGAGATTAGCATATTTTTTTTGTCCTAGCAAACTTTGTCGGGTTTTTTTTCACATGCCGTAACGTTAAAAAAATTGAAATATCAATTTTGATCTGTGACACTTCGTAATAAATCTAATTTATTTCCACATATGTAAGTGGCCCAGATCAGAATTGATCCATTTATACATCAAGGACGATAATGATAAAGTTTTAATAATCGTTCTAATTCTGACAATAGGGAAGTCCTCAGCTATTTTTTTTTCCAGCTGATGAACTATAAAAACATTGAGAGTCAATCAGAATCACATGACTTTAAAGAGCTCAAGCATTTAAAGCAGCAGTGTGCGCTAATAATTAAGAAGACTAAGGCCCTGTTTACGCGAGAACGCTCACGGGTAAAAACGTAAAAATATTTTATTGGATGTGCCTTTCGTTTACACGGCGACGGCGTTTTTGGGGCTTAAAAACGCAAAAAAGTGAAACCACCCTCCAAAGTGGAAATCTTAAAAACGTTCCACCGCCGCGTTCCCGTGTAAAGGGTAAAAACGCAAAAGTCTGCTTGACAGTGAAGGTTGTACGCAGGCGCGCGGACTTGGTGTTGTTGTAGTATGCATTCCTAGCCGCCTGGAGTGCATACTACATTGAATTTCACACACTTTTGCGTCATCGTATGAACGCAGATTTCCCACACAAAACGCTCGTCTAAAAGCAGAATAAAAAGTGATAACGTAACGCCACTTTTGCGTTTTTTCTTCAGAATCGTTTCTGTGTAAACATAGCCAATCTCGAAGGGTTCTATCAGGTGCTTCATATATATGTATATATATATATATACATACAACCTTTTAGGGGTTACATCATGGATACATTTTATGGATTTAGTTTTAACTTACATTTTTAGTTTTAATTAAATTTTATGAATAAACATTTGAAAAACATACTTTACTTGGATAAAAGCGTCTTCTAAATGACTACTATAAATATTTATTAGTGTAAAAATGAAGACATTTGTCATTATACAAAAGCTTTTTGGCAAAAAGAGTTCTTTAAAATTAAGTCAAGAATCCTAGGCTTCTATATAGAACAGCACTGAACCTTTATTCTAGAGTCACTCATCTTTATAATTATCGTTCTTGGTGACCTTTATTTTCTTAATGCAGGTTCCTGTTTTTATTATGTACCCTTCATTTCATTACATTGTTGAATGTTATTTTAAATAAAAAAAAAACAATGTCACCCTAATAAAATGACTTTCTCCATGACACAAATTGCTCTTATTTTCTTTTCTTTCTTTCTTTTTTCATTTAAATTACTTTTTTAGCTTACTATTTAACATATTTAGATAAAAACATCATAAATGTCTGAAAAATGAATGTCCGATCATGTTGTGGGCCACATTTTAACGTCATCTGAACAACTGTACACAACAAATTGATATAAGTAGATAAACAGAATTGAGTACTTAAGGTTTATAGTGTTAGTGCAGCACATTATTATATCTCACAAGTTAATGCAAAAACACACACTAACCACATTTTTCAAAAGGAAGGTGCAAAGAGCAACCTTTTCTGTGTACATTTTGTTTGACAAGTAAGAAGAGCTGGAATGGTTCATCCATAAATTAAACTTGTCATTGTTCACTCACCCATTATCATTACAGCTCTTTTCTACATACGTGCCATTTTGGGTTCCTGAAATCGGAAGGATTCATGGATGTTAAAGGTTCTTGATGGAACCATCAATGCTAATTAAGAACTTTTTTTAAGAGCAAATACATACGCTAAAATTTACAATAAAACTAAATAATTAGGGATGCAAGGAAATGAACATTTTGGCCGATACCGATAACCGATAACCGATAATGTGTCATATTTGAAAGCCGATAACCGATATATTGGCCGATAAATCTGAATCCAAGTTTTTATATGATTTTTGACAGCCTGATTACAAAAACAAAAGTCTCACCATTTAACAGCCACACAAATAAAGCTCTCATTATGATTTCATGATCTCACTATATGACGGCACAACTCTATTTTCCTTTTTTGAAGTGATTCTAATCATATTTCAAGCAATTCAAAACCACCATTGCGAACAGTGCGAATCTGAAGCGTCTCAATATATCAGCCAAATTTTATTATCAGGCAAATTATGATAACATTAAAAATGAACATATACCGATATATCGTGCATCCCTAAAAACAATAGCATAGAATTGTGCATGAAAAACCTTTCGACACACAAAGCTGAAGGATTTCAGAAGGCTCAGAATAAAAACTATTCTTCTGTGTACCACAAAAACAGTAAAAACAGCAGCAAGTTTGAATTACATAAAGATGAGTAAAAACAGGACAGAATTTTAATTTCTGGATGAACTACTCCTTTAAGAAAGCGTCCGCTATAGCATAGATGTCAGTAAAGCGTTAAAGTAACGATTGGTCCGTGACTCACAGCGAGGGCATCTGCAGGGTAAGTCTAGGGTGACATCCATGAGTGAATCCGGTGGGAAGCGTCCACGGTTTCTCCTCCTGCGACTGTACCTGAACAGTAAGGGATGAACCTGCTGCATATCAGCCAATGTTTCATACCGAAACCAAGGTCTCTCTCGATCACAGTCTCCACAGCATCCAAACATTCCCTTTTCAACCTGTTTTCTTCCTAATATCCGTCTTTCTTTCCTGAATCACCCTGAATGTGACAAGCTTCCTTCTCTCATTCCTCAAACACATCATGTGTTCCTCATGACACCAATTACAGATGTGCAGCGTCAGACTCTCGTGTAGCTTTGACTAAACAGCTCTGGTATTCAGTTTATTTTGTCTCACTATCACCGGAAGAGACTGTCTGACTGGCACGTTAAGCAATCGATCCATAGTTTAGGGATGGTTTATGGAGTTGCAAAGCAAAATAGAGGCCAAAAGTCTATATTATGAGCCCAATGATATTCAGCCTCTGAAAATTTGATGTCAGCTTGTCATATTTTGCAAGCAATCAGATGGCGTCACGTGATGTGTCGAAAATATTTATTGCAGGGCAACAAACAGGTCCATTTCATGAGTGTAATATAATATTTTCCCAAGCATGACGTTACCTACTACACTCCAACAAGGAAATCTTTCCACACGTCACTGAGACTCAATGCCATCACTCTTTTGGTTCCTCATTATTAGCAGAGTCCAATCCAGTCCCTCTCTGTCGGCTCAGCCCTCTTCTTTACAGGCCACATGCTTGTTTCGTGCAGCATTTAAGAGTGACTAACACATAAGTGACTGAGCAACTGCTAGATTGGCAATGGAAATCACAATGCAAGAGAGAAAAATAATACATTTTACATCAGAACTAAAATATTTTTAGGATATTTTTCATACTAAAGTGTCACACACCATTACAGTACACGCATATTAATCTCTTAAAATACTGTTTTTTAAAACAAACTGGGTGGTTTGATTATGATTTCACTTTTCTAACTTTAGTTAGTGTGTAATGTTGCTGTTTGTGCATAAACAACATCTGCAAAATTACAACGCTCAAAGTTTAAAGCAAACGGAGATATTTGCTTTTAAAGAAATTGCTTTAAGGACTACAACAAACGGCTGTTAAGGACTACACAAGCTTCCTACCGGGTTAGTGTCATCGCGAACCCTAAAATGTACATAAACCCCGCCCCCGGGAACAAATATATAGATTATCATGACTGAATATGCTAATCAATGACTAGAAAATATCTCCATAAGCTACATAAATTCATCAACCTTTCGAATTCTACAAGTTGTCACTTCTTCTTGAGTCTCTCGATCTTTGTCTGACTGAAATTATCAGTGAATGGACACAAGGTGTTGAAGCTCCGCCCCCTGTGCCTGGAGCAGCAGCTCATTTGCATTTAAAGGGACACACACAAAAAACGGTGTGTTTTTGCTCAACCTTAAAAAGCTAAAACTTCACATACACACTCTGGGGTCATCAGAGACTTATTTTACATCTTGCGAATAGGGCATTATACCATCCCTCTTAAGTAATTTGTGATATAGGCTACTTCTGAAAGCTGTATGCTCTTAAAGTTGGCATGCACCTGAAGCTGAGATAGTCTTCTTCTCTATTGTGAGTGAAACAAACAAATGAAACAAAGAAAAAATATAGAGCGGGACTTGATTTTGTCCATCGTGGTGATTTGGTATCGGTCAATCATGCGTGACCGAATTCTGAGTTAACAACTTGGCACATGAAAAGAAAAACATTGCTGCGTAGAGGCTAAAAAGGAGAAAATGTTGTTTTCCTAAAGATATATTTGTCTCTTTCGGAAAACTGTGATTTTAAAGGTGTAGTCAACTTCCTGGAGGGATAGACTAATGCTTCAATCTACTGTAAACAGCAATGAGTTGTGTGTGTTCATTAGATCTCGGAGTACTCAAGCAATAGTTCAACTAAAAATGAAAAATCTGTATATTTTCACCCTTTTAGATACATATGGATTTTTTTCCCAACACACATTTTTTATATTCAACAGATAGGCCTATAATTTATGAAAGAAACAAGGAAAAAGCACCATGAATGTGGTCCATAATGTATCCACTTTATTCATGCAAAGCTTTATGTGAGAAACAGAGTGAAATTTTTACCCAAAATTTCAAATAGGACATCAATAAAAAATATTATTGGTCCAACTAGCTGCATATTTTTTTCACGTATGGGTCATCAGATTATAATGTTTTCAGGCGTAGATAAAATGCAAAACATAGGATATCCAGATAACGTTAATTTATAGATGTAAGAATGAAACTGACATTAAACATGAGTTCTTAATACACTATTAAGTTGATTTCTGGACATTGTAATGTTATTTGTATACAATTGTTTTTTTTTTTTTTTTTTACATATCTGATATAGCAATGTATTATAAATATTTAGTGGTCATAGTATGTCAAAGGATCTATGTAAAACGTATTTAATAGTACTTTTGTTTTCCACAAAATAAACACACACAAAAAAGACAAGAAGCTAGAAAATAATGATTAAAGTTTCATTTTTGGGGCAAACTAACTATCCTTTTAAGGATTTGACAGACAGACAGACAGACAGACAGTAGATAGATATAGATAGATAGATAGATAGATAGATAGATAGATAGATAGATAGATAGATAGATAGATAGATAGATAGATAGATAGATAGATAGATAGATAGATAGATAGATTGAATTAAATTACCTGTTGAAATGAATAATAATTAAACGATCAAACGTTTATTTCTCCTAATAAATATCAGGGTGGTGAAAGTGAGTAACAGACCTAAATTAAAACATTCATGTGTAGTAGGCTAGTCTACTATTTGTTCTAACTCGCAACTCTAATCTAGTCTGATTTACCTGTACATGATGTAGGTGCGTGCAGTTGCGACTCTTCTTACCTGTACAACAGCGACTCACAACTGATGTTTCTTCAATGAAGGGACATTTTCCTCTGTCCTTTGCTCTTAATCCACCGATCGGAACCTAAGTTGTTTATTTCTTCAGTAAACTTGAAAGTCCGGTAAACAGTTCGTCTCCCATGCTAGCCGTGCCAGAGAGCGGTACCGCGTGTCCTCGAGCAGGTCAGAGTCTCCTCAGACCACGGCCGCGCGCACGGGCACGGCCACGCACGTGCACAGGTTGAGCTATGCCAATGCAAAATTTGGTATAATCTCAAGAACACAGTTAAAAACGGCGAAAACGCCCGTTACTATTTATGTTTAGCTTTACATGTACGCTACTTTACATGTACTTTACATGATATCAAGAGGTTTGGGGTGGGGTTAAGTTTGAGCATATATCATCACCTGCTTATTTACCACTGTACAAGATGTCCTCAACGAATGTCTCTCTCTCTGTGTGTGTTTTGTGTGCTTGTTTTTATTCCTCCGATTACTGCCTAAAACTTGCCTCAGGGTTACTAACAAACCCATATTCTTCACCTTGAAAGCACATTACGCATATACTGTGTACACCCCATTCAATTCGGCCTATTTGAACTTATTTCATACCGCGTTAACTCCAATTATCGTGACCAGCTGGGTATTTTGAACTCAAGTTTTCAAAAATTAAACTTAATTGTCTTGACTATGTGTGAGTTGAAACAAAGGTTATTTTCAAGTTGAGCTTACTTATGTTTTTAAGGTAGATCAACTTTCGTTTCTAAGTTTAACCATGGTTTTACATGCAAAAAAAGGCCAATAATGAAGGAATGACATTTAATTAAACATTTAAACACTTTTATAATATTTTTTGCATTACGTGGAAGGAAAACATTTTATAGTCTATTTCTTTTTTATGATTCACTTAATTTGTTTTGTATGAAGAATTCCTTAAATGGCTGTAACCTAAAAGCAGAATATGAATGCAGCCAAACAACATTGCAGTTATTATGTCATTTTATTTATTTATATATTTCACATTATATGTATCCCTTTAATAAGTAAAAGTAAAATCAAATTAAGCATAATGTATTAAAGTCATCCTCTCCTGTTTTTAATATTAGACAGCAAATTTTATAGGGCTGTCAAACGATTAATCAATCGCATCCAAAATAAAAGTTTGTGTTTACATAATATATGTGGGTGTACTGTGTATAATTATTTTATATATATATATATATATACACACACATGCTTGTATATATTTAAGAAATATTTTCATGTATATACTGTATATAGATTTATATATAAATTATATTATATATAAATATAAATATTTTATATATAAGTAATATTTATGTGTGTGTATTTTATATATAGAGAAAATAATTATACACAGGGATATATATATATATATATGCATATACATATATTATGTAAACACAAACTTTTAATTTGGATACGATTAATCGTTTGACAGCCCTAAAATTTTATATAGGTACTCAATTCACTACAAAAACAACTAAGATTCTTTGCTATTTTTATTTTAGTAATGAGAATCATTTCATGTAAGAAAGACCAAATGTTTTTTTGTTTGTTCAAATCAATTATTCTCCTGATATTTGTTAGTCCTATCTAAACAGAACAGTATTGTATTGTATGTGCACAATAAACCCAGAATGGCAGCATTAACAGTTGGTTCTGTCAGTATCAGGCTTGTAAAATGAACAAATGACTCGGTATTCGAATGAAATCGTTAGTTAGCAGCACATTCACATAAGAGCGTCAGCTTCTGCCTCAGTAGGCTACTGTTTAAACTTGCGCACCGCCATAGTTTTCTTCAGAGATGTTTACCTTGCTTCATTCATCACTAGTTAACTCATATGATACTTTTCAAAGGCCACAATTACACCCATTGTCTTCTCATCTGAATAATTGATTGGTTGTCCACCCGCTCATAGGCTGTTTAAACCACACATTTGTTGTAAATGACAGAACGAGGACCATCCGTTTGAGGTCGAGCAGCAACAAAAGCACACTGATGTGTTTGGTCTATGATGATAAACAACACACAACAGTCCTCGTCTGGTTCACGTCCAGATATTCACACCTGCGCGACCTGACACGTCTCAACCCGTTCACCTGATGGGTGTTAACTTCTTAAATATTTAAACAGATTGGGTGGCATCGCAGTTCATTAGTAAATACTGAGTCTCCAAACACACACAGAATAAAAATAAAATATGAAGGGCTACAAAGTAGCATCCAAAATTTAACAACATCAAAAGTCAGTGAATGTTGTCTTTAAATCTTTAAATCTTTATATTTAAAGTTGTTTTTTTTCCTATTCATTTCATATGAGTTTGGCAATTTTATTTTCTAACAATAAACACTGAATAAAAGTAAAATAATGTATATTTTATACAGAAAATTTAGCTTTATATTGTGTTAAATTATGCTTTATCTAAAATATATGTATTTTTTTTTTACAACAAACAAATGGCATTTGCATAATAAGACACTTATTTGTATCCTAATCATGAACAACATACCATTTACCTTTTTTAAAATATGGGAACGGTGATCTTATCTATAAATAAGTACAGATTAACAACATAACTTTGTTTTGAATTTCAGAATGATGACCTTCGCTCAAAAGCACAGCCGTAATAAAGGCGGATCATGATTGTTGTTGTAATAAATATCTGCTGTTCCTAGAACACTAAATCATCTCGCAGTTTGCACACACATAATAAATATTAACTTGCATACATAAGAAGATTTACAGGTCATGTCAGATCATTTAATGTTATTACTTAATTTAGTTATTAAGTGACTATGTAAAAGCACAATTATCCCTGTGAAGCGAGGTTGGCGGGTTTGGTTCAAATTAAGGGTTTGGTGGTTCAATTTATGTCTCAGTTTGCTTGGTTCGTTTGTTCCGGACTAAAAAACAAACATGTCAGACATCATGACTTTTGCGTAAACATACACGGCACTTTCAAGTCAAGTGGCGTGTTATCTATACGCATTTTGAGCTATCCGCGTGCATGTACACGTTAAATGTCCGACGCAAAATGTAGATCTACATCTGGGGAGCGATATTTTTTTTCCTAGGATGGTAGGGGAAGACTCATAAAGGCTATTTTGAACCTTGTTAGTGGTATAAACTAGCGATTTCTTTTTACTAGCGCATATGCTAAGATAAAACTCTTTACATTCGATTATCATGGAAACAAATCTCAGAGAACGGTTGACTAAGTACCAATTTTTTTTTAGACAAAAGGTTCATTCTCCTTTAAAGCACAAAAGTAGAGGAAGTATTTCTGTATTATGAATATTCAAACGAGTATGGACTACAAATGAGTGTGTTTACGTGATGAAATAAGTGGGTTTGTCGGTAATTGCATCCTGATCAATGAAACTGGCTCTTTCAAGGAGTTTACACTCAAGAGCAGATTAGCTCAAGATTTGACTTGTTCATAATGTGTGTAAAGGGTTTGCGGTGGTTGCTAGGATTTGAGAGCTTTCAAAACACGAGGAACACTTTGGACGGGCCCATTCAAGTGCATCATTCACAATGTTCCTGTGTCATGTGCGAGCCCCTAAAGCAGGGGTGCCCAAACTTTTTCCTACGAAGGGCCAAAAAATCAAACTTGATCAAAAGTAAATTTTGCATCATAAATCAAACGGTATTACATTAAAGTTGCTATGGGTTTATTTGTTTTATAATATTTAAAATAAATATAAAACAATGTCAATCTGATTAACTAATGCAGTATTATTTGTAAAGTTTTGCATTTTAAAGAAATCCCCTCTCCCCGGACGGTATGGCGGGCCAAATCAAAGGATACCACGGGCCAACTTTGGCCTGCGGGCCCTAGTTTGGGCATCTCTGCCCTAAAGGGACGTGGTGGTGGAAAAAAAAAACGTCCTTTTTTTCTTTATCAAACTATATTAGTGGAAAATCAACACTGAAACAATACAGAACCTAAAACACTGTGAGAGGATTTTTTTTTTTAATAAACTCACAGATATCAAAGTTTGAGGTTTGACAATGATTATTTATGATGAAAATAACAATACAGGTCTCTACACACATTCTCTCTCTCTCACACACACACCTATGAACAAGCAGATAAGCTCTAGCTGCGATGTACGACGCTGTCGATGCTCTCCTGAAGCTCTGCCATCTTCTTCAGCACCAGATTCACCTTCTGCTCATCAAACTCCAAACACACAAACTCAGAGCTCTGAAGTAGAGAGAGGGAGAGAGAGAGACTGTGAATGGTGAAGCTGAAGTGACCCAAAATCATTTTCCACAACACATGACGTGTAATATATCAGAAGTGCTGCTGACTCGGCTGTTGCAGAGTCCACCCGCATCCACACAGCGGTGTCCGATTCGCTGCACGGACCGCACTCTAAAAGCAGAGAATCAACTTCAGGCCTCGGAATTCTGCACTTGTAACTTAGAATCAATAAATAGAATGTTTTTAAACAATCAGATTCGATTTGCATTTGCTAACGGTTTTCCTGGAATTCTTGATTCTGATTGGTCAGTTTGTTTGTTTTTTGCGCAGTGATGCTAGACTGTTCATCACTGACTGAACTGGTTTCCTACTGAGTTTCTTATCTCTCATATCACTTGTGAACCGATTTTATCAAATCACGTATTGAGTAGGTACTACCATTTGAATTTATTTAGTGACTTAGAAAAAGTTTGTTCTATATAGTATGAATATGGGTAGTATCAGTGGTGGAGGAAGTACTGAATCTCAGTACTTAAGTAAAAGTATAAATAACCAGATAAACATTTACTTGAGTAAAAGTAGAAGTAACACAATGACAACCATACTTAAAGGAGAACTCCGGCGAACAATGAACCTTTGGTCTAATAAAACATCGGTACCTAGTCAACCGTTCTCTGAGTTTTGTTTTCATGATAATCGAATGTAAAGAGTTTTATCTCTAAAAACTGTTTAGCGTATATGCTAGTAATGGGGGCATTGACTTAGTAAAAAGAAATCGCTAGTTTATACCACTAACAAGGCTCAAAATAGCCCCACACTAACGCAGTAACATAATGAGGGTCCCTACATGCAAAATGAAGCATTGAGAACTTTGTAAGTGTACAGACCGTTTAATAAGAAGATACTTTATGAAGACAGTTCACTTCGCGTATACAGGCAGGAGCCATCTTAAAAAATAGTCTCGAGAAGTCGATCCCCGAACGCCGTTCATACAGTTCAGAAGTTCGTTGAACTTCATACAGTTCTGATCACTCAGCACGACGTTCGTGGTTTGACTTATCGAGACTATTTTTTAAAGATGGCTCCTGTCTGTATACGCGAAGTGAACTGTCTTCATAAAGTATCTTCTTATTAAATGGTCTGTACTCTTACAAAGTTCTCAATGCTTCGTTTTGCATGTAGGGACCCTCATTATGTTACTGCGTTAGTGTGGGGCTATTTTGAGCCTTGTTAGTGGTATAAACTAGCGATTTCTTTTTACTTAGTCAATGCCCCCATTACTAGCATTATATGCTAAACAGTTTTTAGAGATAAAACTCTTTACATTCGATTATCATGAAAACAAAACTCAGAGAACGGTTGACTAGGTAGTACCGATGTTTTATTAGACCAAAGGTTCATTGTTCGCCGGAGTTCTCCTTTAAGTAAAAAGTACCTGATTTTCAATGTACTTTAAGTATTAAAAGTAAAAGCACTTGCATAACAATTTATTCTCCTAATGTCTATTTTCTAATGATTAATAAAACATTTAATTCTAACTCGTTCAACCTAATACTCCTATAATGATGTTCAATAATGATGGAAAAAAATTGTCGTCACCATTTCTGAAACAAGCTTGCAATTAGGCAATAGTACACATCATGCTCATCCTTACCATATGTTAATAACTATGTTTGGCAGTAAACGCGATTCATTTATGGTGTAATTCTGAACCTCTTGGCTTGCCATAATCCTAACCAAACGTATATTACACACGGTGCGTTTAAAAACTAATTTTCGCGTTTCACTAAAATTCTACTTAAGTACAGTAAAGATACGTGAAAAATGTACTTAAGTAAAGTGACAAAGTATTTGTACTTCGTTACATTCCACCACTGGGTAGTGATCCTAACAACATGGCGTATGTAGTACGACAGAATGTCCTGTATACGTGACCCACCAGTTACGTTGCTTCACCTCCATTCATAAATCAGATGCTACTCTGTTGGTGTACTGTTTTTAACATGCTATAGGGAACCATTTGTTTCGGACGCAGTGCATTTCACCGTGAACTTAAAGTACATTTAGCCTACAAATCTGCCATGGGTTCTGATAATTATGCCTTAATTACAGGGCAGAAAAACAATAATGTGTTTTATGCTTTGTTTTCGTTGGTAAAAATGATCCAGAAGGGCTGAAGAGTGGGAATGACATCAGATGACATCATCAGTCGCTACAGCGGCTTCTATGCAGTGTCTCGTTCAGCATAATGTAGTCCTAAACTAACCTGCACCTTTAACACTTGCACTGGTGTCTCCTTCTGGAGAGGCAAATCTACCCCAATTTACTGGTCAAAAGTTTGGGGTTCGTACTGCCTTTATTTGATCAAAAATACATTGAAAACTGTGAAATATTATTACAAATTAAAACAACTGTTTTCTATGTAAATATATATTGCTGAATTTTCAGCATCATTCCTCCAATCTGTAGTGTCACATGATCCTTCAGAAATCTCTCTAATATGATGATTTGATGCTCAAGAAACATTTCTGATTACTATCCATGTTAAAAAAAAACAGTTGTGCTGCTTCATATTTTTGAGAAAACTGTGATATTTTTTTTTTCTGGATGAATAGAAAGTTCAAAAGAACATCATTTATTTGCGATATATTACATGAATTTGACTGACTCTTTTGAATGGAGGTGTATGTACACATTAATAATTATAATTAATTACATAAATATTTCATAACTGATATTACTGTTCATTGATAATTCATGTTTGTTCTTAATACATTATTGACTAATGTTAAATTATGTGACTGGCATTATTAAAAATGTATTAGTACAGAAAATAACCCTTGATTAATAAAACAAGGAAATACATCAACCTAGATTAACACATGCAATAAAAGTTGTGTCCATTATTAGGTTATGCAGCAATAAAATACTGGTGATTGGTTGAAAATAAAGCCCGACCGATAAAGGATTTTGAAAGCCGATACCGATACAAATATTCTTGGGTTTTAAAATCCGATATTCCAATATATCGGCCGATATTATTTTTTATTAAATATTGTCGGATTTCACACACACGTGTAAAAGAAAAGCTAACTTTTCTGCACAAGATACGTCTGATACTTTTTCTCTACGTCTAAATGTTCACTCCTCGCAAGTATAACTTACATTTTACAATGCAGGGACTGTAACTAGAGATATGCTAGTTATAAATACGGTAATCATTACTTTATTTAGGCAGAAAAAGTTCATTGTGGTTTCCAAGCTCATTAGCGGTCTTCCACTGATGATAGTGGCATTAGCTAGCTTTGTGGTTAGCTAGTCTATGATGAGCCATAATTTAGCAATAGATAACGTCATACTGCAAATTGTAAAACATACATTTTCAATATAACAGGCCAAGGAGAGATGATTAAAGCAAGTTTCGTCCGTTTTTATTTTATTTTTTAAATATTAATTTATCGGCCATTATAACTGCCGATACCGATATTATGGAAAATGCCTAATATCGGCCGGCCGATATATCGGTCTGGCTCTAGTTGAAAATACTGAGGAGTTAAAAGGAAAAGAAGCAGATTACGCAGTCAGATTATGACAACTGCATTACATAACAAGTGTCTAAATATATATATATGAAGAGTTCAGATGCAAAAGCCTCTAAGTGCCATTTGAAATTTTCTCCTAAAATGATCATTTTTATCAAGCTTGTATATTTAAGTTCAGTGATTTCACTTAAATGGCAATGAAGATTACCTATTAATTGTCATTTAAGTGAAATTACTGAACTTAAATATACAAGCTTGATAAAAATGATCATTCTAGAAGAAAATTTCAAATGGCATTTAGAGGCTTTTGCATCTGAACTCTTCATATATTTATTTTTTTGCCATCTCGCCCAACCCTAATGTCAAGCCCCTTTTGTTTAGTCACAATAACCATATCACATAACCTGTAACCACTAAAGTAAATATAATTACATCGAATAGCACAATTGACAACAATTTTTAATAAACAAGTTCAATTAAGGAGCAAATTCATCTGTGCAATCTAGTTGCAGGAAAACAGAAACATGATCTGATATCTCACACTACGGATGTGGCAGACAACTAGGCAACAGCTCCATCCTGAAAAATGACGAAGGCGTTTAGGGTTAGAAAATGCCATTTTCACTCTTTTTAATAACTGGACTAAACAGTATGTAACCATACTAGGCAGTGGATGTGTGAAAATCTCGTTTCCTTCTTGCCGGCCAAACACAACACGGCACTGAGAATGATTCGTGGTTTTATCAGGCAGTAATTGATCTCGTGACCCAGGATGAAGAATCAATCTCCTCTTTTAGCATCTTTGTGGCCGTGATGAGGGACCCTTACGCTCTCCAGCTGCTCCGAAGAGAATTGAATACCCAACAGTCCCCTATTCTCTTAGCATGAATCATACGGCGTGTAATGCAGCTCTCTGCACACGGCACCAATGATGCCAAACAATCAGAGCACTCAGACAAACACAGTCTGAGAGCCACTTACAGCTGAAAGGAGGATCCTCTTACAGTGCACAATTCGCACAAAAATATGAATAAATTATTTATGGTATAAAACGTCTATCGTTCATTAGAGTTTTGCTATATCATGTATATATGAAGAGTTCAGATGCAAAAGCCTCTAAATGCCATTTGAAATTTTCTTCTTTAATGATGATTTTTGTCAAGCTTGTATATTTAAGTTCAGTGATTTCACTTAAATGGCAATGATAATTACCTATTAATTGTTATTTAAGTGAAATCACTGAACTTAAATATACAAGTTTGACAAAAATCATCATTAAAGATGAAAATTTCAAATGGCATTTAGAGGCTTTTGCATCTGAACTCTTCATATACACGTACCACAGACACTTTAGAGGTGAAAGAGACAAACAGATGGACTTGCTTGACGTTAAAATGAGTTATTAAGTGCAATAAGTCGTGAAAAACAACTTTAGTGGTTCAATGGTTCACAAAACTCACGGTTCGGATCATATTATGGTTTTTGAGTCACGGATCAGACAATTTTTTGGATCAGCTAGAAATATAAATATATTTTGGGGGTGGGGGTAACTTTGGTTTCCATTTATTACTAAAAGCACACTTACCACAGCAAAAACTACTAGCCTAACTAATAAACTTTAAAAATACATTTAATAAATAACTTTAAAATAAACACTAATAAAGTGAACAAGTGAACAGTCGGTACAAAATAAGAACAAATCACAAGCATAGATAAATACGAACACCCACCCACCCATAAAACAAATCAAAAGAATAAGAAAATCAAAAAGAAAAAAGAAGGCTGTCATTCTTGTCTTGCCCCGCTAAGGTTAAATGACAACATACAGCAGATATTTCGGATAAGCATCTAAAATTTGCAAACGTAAAACCCCCAAATGACCTTGATCGGAAAGAGCGGATGATGATCGGAGAGAGTAATGACGGCTAATGTCACTAATGGCTTTCTGTTTCCTGTAACCCAGACCTCTTGATAACAGGGGAAATAAAGACATGGATTAGAGCTCCATCAAAACCTCAGGACATTTTGAGGACTTACACACTTTGCTTATGAGGGTGTTTCTGTAAATAACAACAGTTTATGATATGATGTCCAGTGTGATATTTCAATTTAGAGGTATATTACACAACAAATATGCATGGAAGAAAACTATAGTTTTACTGTAATAGTGACATTGCAAAATTACTGAAAATCATAAATAAATTGCTAAAGTTACATATATATAATAAACAAATGTATAAAGTAAATTTAATGTAAATGCATATATATATATATAATAAACAGTAATCAACATTTGAAGTGGATCAAAACCTTTCATCAAAGTTATACATGAATTAAAATAAAACTCGTTCTTGTCTTAGGACAACTTTGATGACTTTTTTTGATCGACTTGTCAAATATTGACTAATAAACTATAATATAAATTAGGGCTGTCAAACAATTAATTGCAATTAATCGCATCCAAAATAAAAAGGTTGTGTTTACATAATATATATGAGTGCACTGTGTATAATTATTTTGTATATATATATATATATATTAGGGCTGTCAAATGATTAATCATGATTAATCACATCCAAAATAAAAGTTTTTGTTTACATGATATATGTGGGTAAACTGTGTATAATTATTTTCTATGTATATAAATACACACATATGCACGTATATTTAAGAAAAAATATTTATATATAAAATATCTATATTTATATATAATATAATTTATATATAAATCTATATACAGTGTATACATGGAAATATTTCTTTAATATATACAAGCATGTGTGTGTATTTTATATATATAAAATAATTATACACAGTGCACCCACATATCATGTAAACACAAACTTTTATTTTGGATGTGATTAATCACGATTAATCATTTGACAGCCCTAATATATATATATATATATATATATATATATATATATATATATATATATATTACACACACATGCATGTATATATTTAAGAAATATTTTCATGTATATACTGCATGTATGTTTAGACATAATTCATATTATTATATATAAATATTTTATATATAAATAAAAAAAATTTCTTAAATATACATGCATGTGTGTGTATTTATATATATATATATACACACACACAAAATAATTATACACAGTGCACTCATATATATTATATAAACACAAACTTTTATTTTGGATGCGGTTAATCGTTTTACAGCCCTAAAATAAATGTAACAAAATGTATTCATATTATTTAATAATACTCATTAATAATCAAAAGGAATACATGTAGAGTGTTTTTTCACTTACACTGTATTATACATAATTATTAATTCATGCTTTCCATAGATATTCAATGTAGCAGTTTCAGGAAAACCGTCATCATAGAAAGCGAAGCACAGCTGTGCGTTTACAGAAGATTAATCAAAACCTCTGAACATCAGTCAGTCAACAAGAATTGAACTGTGCCATGGTATCATTTCAATAAAAAATAACTTCTCTTTTCACCTGAAATTTAGACTAGCCTATCACACATAAACACAAAAGGCCAGTTTGCATTACACTGACTGAATAAATAGTGCTTATACAACATTTGTCCGAAGGGTGGTTAACGGACATGCAACATGACGTGTTGTCGACTCGATTATACTATGTATTATTGGTGCTAAAAACATAAAACAATGTAAGCTGTGCAGTTCCCAGAAGATTATTCACGACTTCAGAACAGCTGTCAATCAAGATGAAAAATGTACCTATAGCATGTAATAAAAAAAAATGTAAAAAAAAAGTCACAACTGGTATAAAATCTTTTTGTGGGCTTAAGATAAACATGATACTTTATATCTTCTACCTGTACAATAAATCTTGCTCCTTCACGAATGCAAAATACTTTCACTACAGTATAACATCAATGTAAACTCTTTGATGGAAAAAATACTCTCAGATTTTTACTTTGAGGTTGGTTTTTCCACACACATCGCCGAACACCCACCCAACATGTCACAACTACTGACCAATGTGCAGTACAACACAGATGGGTGTGACTTCATTTTTTCGGGACATGTCTACGCATATTCATAGGTGTGTGAAGTATCCACATTTCCCAAGCGAACTTAAACTTGCATGACTTGAACCCTCGTTTCTCACCTCTCCGGTGCGGCCGAGCTCTAGCTCCACCAGTGCAACGGGACTGTTGGACACCTGCCCCCTGCTGGCGGACGTGTGCAGGTCCACCCTCCACTTCAGGCCCCTGAGGCCCGGCTCCCAGCGACTCTGAGCCAACAGACTCTCTCGCACCCGCGTCCGGTGGGTCTTCCAGAAGCGACCCAGAGCGGCCGCCTGCTCCGGGCTCACGCCGCCGCCACCCTGCCTACGCGTCTGCGCCGTGAGGAACGCTTCCAGCTGCGTCTGATCCATGTCCGCTGATGCCATAGACTGCAGGGGGGACAGACAGATCAGGTTATGGGGGTAGTATTGGGATAAATGCTGATATTTGGCATTTTTAATTATCAGTATCGGTCGACAAGTTTTACTGTTGGCTGATAGGAGTCAGACGCAGACTTTTATTTTGACAGCGCTGAAGACACAGGAGCTCAATCTCCGTCTTAATTTGATTACCGTCTTCATTTAACACTGATGTACACCATAATCTTCTCTCATATGACCTGTTATTTCTTAATGTTCCTCATGTCTGAACAGAGCTTGTGAAAGGCTGTAAGTATAATGCCGGTGTTACTTGGAATAATCTGCAAAATATTTTAATGTTGGTCATGGTCTCATCACAAAATTAAGTAAAGGTACTTTCGCAATATAACGTAACGTTATATGTGATAATATAAAGCGGTTCTTATGTTATTTGTTGCTGCCTTCTTTGACAAGTCACTGTTTAAAAGTAATTTTGTATAAATGTATGGAAAATTAGACCAAATATTAGACAGAACTACTAAAGAAAATGAACAGTAAGCTATATGAAATGAAATGTATTATAGAGCTAGCTAGTAAAAATGACAATATTGTAGCTTTTTTCAAACTATTTCTTTATTTTAATATATATATATATATATATATATATATATATATATATATATATAAACTAGGATTAAAGAACCAAAACGCTTCTAAAGTATTAAACTGTTTATTTGACATATTTTATGAGTATGTTTACACATTTATATATTATCTAATTGTTTGTAATTTAGTATTTATGCAAAAGAAATATAAATCTTTTTGCAGCCAGCAATTGTTATGTATAGTTATTTACTGTCTTCGTGATATATCACATGAAAAAATTCATAACGTCGATTAGTATACCGTAGTTTATACCTCTGAATACTACCTAAGGAGTGAACGCATTGTGGAATGATACACGTTCTCATAAAATATATATTTTCCCCCCTACATTTGTTTCTTATGCTCTACTAAACAATGAAGTGACATCTAACGACATTGGCGCTGCAAGAAATCTGCTGCTCTCTAGCGGTGGACAGATAATGCAAACTACACCTGCATTTAGTTTTAAACAATTAAACTTCTCTATGAAATGTTTCCGTTTGTATTTTGATGCAGAAATATCAATCAACGTCCCCGTTATAATGTAAAACTCGTATGTATAGTGAGTGAGTGTATCGATACCTTGAGGAGCGATCTCATCTTATCATGCAGCGCGCGGAACTCGTCCTGCGTCGTCTCGGCGTAGAGCTCATTCTTCAGAAACTCCTCTGTGATTTCTGTATTGCCGTAATAAAGTCTCTGTGCGATTCCGTTCAATAAAGCGCTCACACATCTCTGGCTGTCCGCGTCAGCCATGTTGGATGTTGACAAGGGATCATGTGATCCGCGTGACGCGTCCTCGCGCGTTCACTTCCGGTATTTTTCTGTTTCATATTTACCAGAACCGTTAAATATGATATAAACACAAACGTAATCCTCCTGGGACCCAGAAATAGACTTTTGTCCACTGAAGTGGACATTATATTTTAGTGAATTGATCCGACACCAAACACGTCACAGTTTTAGTCTGGATCTGCAGTTTCACTTGCCTGGTTCAACCAGACTCTATTCATTTCATTTCCACATAGAGATAGTTACTGTAGTACTTAAGTAGTTACTGAAGTAAAATGAAATTGAGCGAAAGTGCGTAGGAGGGCGCAGCCAGGCTACAGTTTCACCATGACAACAACAACAACTTCTCTTTGGTCTTTAAAAAGACTGACATTAATTTTGTGATCAAATGCAGCACTCTTATGGAAATATGATAATGTTTCATAATTATAATTTAATATGACTTTTTTATTGCTTGCATAAATCAACATCTCAAAAAACTGTTATTACGAAACAAAGCTTTAGAGACCCCTAGTCTACAAGTTTTTTCGTTTTTTTTTCTTTAAGACCATTCATGAGTTTAGTTTAGAACGTTAGTTACTTAAAAAAGTACATTGGCCTAATTTGATGCCAAAAAATAAGACTAACGTCCCTTGACTAACTGCTAATGGGTCATAATAGATCTTAAGACACAGCCCAACATAATGGCTAAGTTTATACAACTTGCAAAGGACATTAATCAGTTCATTAATACTCAGTTCCCATCCAAAAGATCGACCTAAGGGAAATACTTTTAAAAAGGGATTTATAAAAATGGCCCTACGGCAGCATTTTTCTATTTAAAATGGACATGTTACTGTGTGTGTGTTTCTGTACAGAACTTTCAAAAGCCGAAAAGAGGAGCATATAAAGTGTCATCAGCATGGGGATGAATCAACAGCACAAGTGCAGAAAGAAAGGTCATTTTGAGTATTACAATTTAGTACATTTTTTAATGCAGTTTAATCAAGTGACCATAAATGAAATGGAAGGAACAGAGATATTTTCATTAAATGCTTAGATAAAAAATTTACCAGCAATAAAGAGCTTTAATAGACAATTGAATACAACATTGTTTTAGAGTCTTTAGATATTTAAACTCACACAGTTGTCAACCTTTATTTGACCTGATTACCATTCAATCAAAGTTAGCAGATATTTCTCTAAAAACACTGGAGGAAATACGATAATGGAACAACAGAGCGGCACCCATTCACCAACAACATATCCCAGCTGTAACACAGAGAATACAATCACATTCAGGCATGATTTGATTTCTTAAGCCTATTATGTATAACATAATAATGAATTACTCTGCTTTTGTCCTATGAAACAAAAACACCAGTAATTACAGTATACTAGTTCTGTTAGCTCAAAACATTAGTTCAACATGTTGAAAATTGGAATATTAAAATATACACAAAGCTACTCAATAAGCGAAACAACCCTGAAATATTATTTTATACAAAAATGTATTACTATATACATATTTTTATATGTATTTTGTGTATTATTATAATTCGCACGTATTTCTCAAAAGCACTGTGACCTAAGTTGAAAGGAGACACCATTAGTGGCATTGGTTCGATCTACTAAGGTTTACATGGAAACGCAGCATAATTACTACAATCATAAAGTCTTACAAAAATACTTACATCTTGCTCATATCAGACAGGCTGACTTGGGGGTTTGGTGGCCTGTCACAAAAGAAGGCACAGACTCATGAATGTTATATTTAGAGAAGATGTACTTTAAATTTCTTTAATTTTCTAACAATTTATTAAGGTGTAAACACATTTGATAATATACAGAAAAATTTTAAAACACACTCTGTGGCTAAAATAAGAATGTAAGCATATTTTTGTGTTTTGTTAATGTATTTGTTTGAGCTTGTGCACACTTACAAGTAAGTAGTTCTGTTCAGCAGGGTTTTCAGGCAGGCAATGTCATCTCTGATGTCATCATCCAAAAAAGCTTTGGTAGAAAAAAAGTTAAAAGTTCATTTTTAATCATATCTGTATTAAGTAATTAATTAAAAAAAAAAACATTTGATATGGCTTTTTTCACTCTAATTTACCAGTGCATTTCATTTTGCAAATATTGAGTGATGGCACCAGGCCGGAATCACAGGCCCACTTATCACTGAGCTGAAATACTCCATACTGGCGCCAGACAGCCCTATTGGGTTTGGGTAAAGCGGCAATGTTACGGCGGCGTCTCTTCTCGACCATTGTGGACTCTGTGGTGGAGTCAGTGGTGGAGTCAGTGGTGGACTCTGTGGTGGAGTCAGTGGTGGAGTCAGTGGTGGAGTCAGTGGTGGACTCTGTGGTGGAGTCAGTGGTGGACTCTGTGGTGGAGTCAGTGGTGGACTCTGTGGTGGAGTCAGTGGTGGACTCTGTGGTGGAGTCAGTGGTGGACTCTGTGGTGGAGTCAGTGGTGGACTCTGTGGTGGAGTCAGTGGTGGACTCTGTGGTGGAGCCAGTGGTGGACTCTGTGGTGGTGGTGGACTCTGTGGTGGAGTCAGTGGTGGACTCTGTGGTGGAGTCAGTGGTGGACTCTGTGGTGGAGTCAGTGGTGGACTCTGTGGTGGTGGTGGACTCTGTGGTGGAGTCAGTGGTGGACTCTGTGGTGGAGTCAGTGGTGGACTCTGTGGTGGAGTCAGTGGTGGACTCTGTGGTGGTGGTGGACTCTGTGGTGGAGTCAGTGGTGGACTCTGTGGTGGAGTCAGTGTTGGACTCTGTGGTGGAGTCAGTGGTGGACTCTGTGGTGGTGGACTCTGTGGTGGACTCTGTGGTGGAGTCAGTGGTAGACTCTGTGGTGGAGTCAGTGGTGGAGTCAGTGGTGGACTCTGTGGTGGAGTCAGTGGTGGACTCTGTGGTGGAGTCAGTGGTGGACTCTGTGGTGGAGTCAGTGGTGGACTCTGTGGTGGAGTCAGTGGTGGACTCTGTGGTGGAGCCAGTGGTGGACTCTGTGGTGGTGGTGGACTCTGTGGTGGAGTCAGTGGTGGAGTCAGGGTGGACTCTGTGGTGGAGTCAGTGGTGGACTCTGTGGTGGAGTCAGTGGTGGACTCTGTGGTGGTGGACTCTGTGGTGGTGGACTCTGTGGTGGTGGACTCTGTGGTGGACTCTGTGGTGGAGTCAGTGGTGGACTCTGTGGTGGAGTCAGTGGTGGACTCTGTGGTGGAGTCAGTGGTGGAGTCTGTGGTGGTGGACTCTGTGGTGGAGTCAGTGGTAGACTCTGTGGTGGAGTCAGTGGTGGAGTCAGTGGTGGAGTCAGTGGTGGAATCAGTGGTGGACTCTGTGGTGGTTGTGGACTCTGTGGTGGACTCTGTGGTGGACTCTGTGGTGGTGGACTCTGTGGTGGACTCTGTGGTGGAGTCAGTGGTAGACTCTGTGGTGGACTCTGTGGTGGACTCTGTGGTGGAGTCAGTGGTAGACTCTGTGGTGGACTCTGTGGTGGAGTCAGTGGTAGACTCTGTGGTGGAGTCAGTGGTGGAGTCAGTGGTGGACTCTGTGGTGGAGCAGTGGTGGACTCTTGGGTGGAGCCAGTGGTGGACTCTGTGGTGGAGCCAGTGGTGGACTCTGTGGTGGAGTCAGTGGTGGACTCTGTGGTGGAGCCAGTGGTGGAGCCTGTAGTGGGGCTTGTAGTTGAAACAGTGGTGGGGCTTGTTGTTGAAACAGTGGTAGGGCTTGTTGTTGAGACAGTGGTGGGTCTTGTGGTGTAGCCAGTAGTGGGGCTTGTTGTTGAGCCTGTGGTGGAGCCAGTGGTGGGTCTTGTGGTGGAGCCAGTAGTGGGGCTTGTGGTGGGACTTGTTGTTGAGCCTGTGGTGGGGATTGAGGTGGGGCCAGTGGTGGGTCTTGTGGTGGGGCCAGTGGTGGGTCTTGTGGTGGGGCCAGTGGTGGGTCTTGTGGTGGAGCCAGTGGTGGAGCCAGTGGTGGGTCTTGTGGTGGGGCCAGTGGTGGGTCTTGTGGTGGAGCCAGTGGTGGAGCCAGTGGTGGGTCTTGTGGTGGGTCTTGTGGTGGAGCCAGTGGTGGGTCTTGTGGTGGGTCTTGTGGTGGGGCCAGTGGTGGGTCTTGTGGTGGAGCCAGTGGTGGGTCTTGTGGTGGGTCTTGTGGTGGAGCCAATGGTGGGTCTTGTGGTGGGTCTTGTGGTGGAGCCAGTGGTGGGTCTTGTGGTGGGTCTTGTGGTGGAGCCAGTGGTGGGTCTTGTGGTGGGTCTTGTGGTGGGTCTTGTGGTGGAGCCAGTGGTGGGTCTTGTGGTGGGTCTTGTGGTGGAGCCAGTGGTGGGTCTTGTGGTGGGTCTTGTGGTGGAGCCAGTGGTGGGTCTTGTGGTGGGTCTTGTGGTGGAGCCAGTGGTGGGTCTTGTGGTGGGTCTTGTGGTGGAGCCAGTGGTGGGTCTTGTGGTGGAGCCAGTGGTGGGTCTTGTGGTGGGTCTTGTGGTTGAGCCAGTGGTGGGTCTTGTGGTGGGTCTTGTGGAGGAGCCAGTGGTGGGTCTTGTGGTGGGTCTTGTGGTGGAACCAGTGGTGGGTCTTGTGGTGGGTCTTGTGGTGGAACCAGTGGTGGGTCTTGTGGTGGGTCTTGTGGTGGAACTAGTGGTGGGTCTTGTGGTGGGTCTTGTGGTTGAGCCAGTGGTGGGTCTTGTGGAGGAGCCAGTGGTGGGTCTTGTGGTGGGTCTTGTGGAGGAGCCAGTGGTGGGTCTTGTGGTGGGTCTTGTGGTTGAGCCAGTGGTGGGTCTTGTGGTGGGTCTTGTGGAGGAGCCAGTGGTGGGTCTTGTGGTGGGTCTTGTGGAGGAGCCAGTGGTGGGTCTTGTGGTGGGTCTTGTGGTGGAACTAGTGGTGGGTCTTGTGGTGGGTCTTGTGGTTGAGCCAGTGTGGGTCTTGTGGAGGAGCCAGTGGTGGGTCTTGTGGTGGGTCTTGTGGAGGAGCCAGTGGTGGTCTTGTGGTGGGTCTTGTGGAGGAGCCAGTGGTGGTCTTGTGGTGGGTCTTGTGGTGGAACTAGTGGTGGGTCTTGTGGTGGGTCTTGTGGTTGAGCCAGTGGTGGGTCTTGTGGTGGGTCTTGTGGAGGAGCCAGTGGTGGGTCTTGTGGTGGGTCTTGTGGAGGAACCAGTGGTGGGTCTTGTGGTGGGTCTTGTGGGAGCCAGTGGTGGGTCTTGTGGTGGGTCTTGTGGAGGAGCCAGTGGTGGGTCTTGTGGTGGGTCTTGTGGAGGAGCCAGTGGTGGGTCTTGTGGAGGAGCCAGTGGTGGGTCTTGTGGAGGAGCCAGTGGTGGGTCTTGTGGTGGGTCTTGTGGTGGAGCCAGTGGTGGGTCTTGTGGAGGAGCCAGTGGTGGGTCTTGTGGAGGAGCCAGTGGTGGGTCTTGTGGAGGAGCCAGTGGTGGGTCTTGTGGTGGGTCTTGTGGAGGAGCCAGTGGTGGGTCTTGTGGTGGAACCAGTGGTGGGTCTTGTGGTGGGTCTTAATGTAGAGGTAAATGGCTGAAGTGGGATGTCCTCAGTTATCGTTTTAATAAAGCTGGTGTTGAAGTTTGAGTCATTGGCCATGCAGACAACTGCCTCAGATAGAAAGAAACAGATGGAAGAAGGTAATGAAGGTTTTAAAAGCCCTTATGTGACATGTCAATATGGCATCTGAAGACTGAGCAAGAAAAAAAGGGAACTTGAAAGAAAAGTAACTCTATTACTCACGTCTAGCTACAAGAATTTTCGTGTCCAAATTTTCTCCGAAAACCCTAATCTCATTAAGCCGAGCTGCCTCCAGCTTTGCTTTCAGCTCACATTTGCTGAAAATCCGTCCCTCAATCACACTGGACAACAGCAGAACCAGCGCCAACACGGCCAACATCTTCACTGGGTTTATGCTCTTCATCTATGCTCTAATATCTGGAGATTAAACAAGGAGAGTGAAAGCAGAGATAAATTTAAACATTTTGTTAGCCCTCTAATACTTTTTTTCTGAAGTACATCTATAAGTTGGTTTGTATTTTGCAATATTCACTTATAGTTACTGAAAATTCACCTTAATGTGATTGTATATCAAGCTTCTTTTGATGCTTTTTCTAGTAAATGAAATGAAAAAATAACAGATTTTAGCTCTATAAATATATGGTCAAATAGATTAAAAAGTATACTTTTTTCAACAAGAAGTATTGTTTGTTATTAGACAAAGTACGCCTGTAAGCAATTCGTACAAGGGCAAAAAACGCATTTAAATGAGTCTTACCAGATGTTTTGTTGTTAGAGATAAAGATGCATGAGAGTCTTTCAATGTTCCTCAGTCTTCTCTATCTGTGATCCATCACACTTATATATGTTAGATTCGCCTCCACCTGCAGCTGCACCTGTGCTTTCGGTTCGTCCCACCATTATTGACTTTTTTACTAAATTATTTCAACATGTTCCAGAAATGGGCTCTCCCTGCTGAGTTTTGGTTCCTCCCAAGGATTCTTCTTCATCCACCCAAACCAACCGTTCGGGTGTTTTAAGGCACAAAATTCTGTCAAAACGTTTTTACTAAACAACTCAGGCAGGTTGAGTTACTTCCTTTATATTCTGCTTGACTTTAGATCATGATGTTTGGTTGCGCAAAACACACACACACACACACACACACACACACACACACAACCAAAATAATTCCAATTAAAACAAGAAGGTAATAGATCTTTTACATCTTTTTACATCTATATCCAAACTACACTGCTCACATGTACTGTGAAATGCTCTATAGACCATTTCACAAGATGTAAACAACACTGGTCCAGAAGCACTTCCTGTTTCAGTTTGTAACTGTTTTCTTTATTTCACATGTAAATAAAACATCATAAAGATGTTGGTTTAACTTTTTGATTCAGTTTTAAATGTTCTGTTGGTTGTATTTTATCCCAGCTTTTATGTAGTGTTAAAAAACTGAAACATGAAGTGCTTCTGGACCAGTGTTGTTTACATCTTGTGAAATGGTTTATACAAATAAATGTGAATTGAATTGAATATAATAGAGCACAAGAATAATCAAGAGGAGAAGATACATTTTTTTAATAAATCTTTACTGTTTTCTTTTTTGGGTGGATTTGTCATCAAGGTGGACCTGACAATTTCATGTCAAGCCTGTGATTTAGTGCATTGGTGGTTTTGCTCAAGGCACTATCATTTGAATAGCTCTTTCTAGAAATAAAACAAAGGTTTTGACAGATATTAAAAACATAGTAAACATTGATGAAATTTATAATACCTCCTGCATGGTACCTATAAAAATAAAAATAATAATAAACATTTATTTGTACAGCACTTTTCATACATAACTCAAAGTGCTTTACAAGCATGAAAATAAATTTCCCTGTCAATATAAAAAATATTCGAAAACAACTATAAAAGGTTCACAATGTAAAAATAAAGAAATTGGTAGTAGTTTGACCTCAATATAAAATATAAATGAAAAATGTTTTAAATTTCTCTATAAAACATCTTTATGAGAATCAGAAGGTAAAATAAAACATAAAAACAGACTTACACACAACTCAACACCATATTATTATCCTGAATAGTTTAAGAAATTACAGTCTGCTCCGATCAAACTTGCACTCCAATATAGATTATATTGAAATGTTCCTTTACTTAAAAGAGCTTCTTTATCATAGAATCAATTCCTTACAATCTTAAAAGTATCACAGTCACGTTCATCACCTATAGCGTGGACGGACAGCAGTCTTCAAGAACCATCTTGATTAGGGGACTTCAAAGAGATGTTATCACCTTAAACATTTGGCCGTATTGCTTTAAAATATTT
>NW_024121100.1:3056575-3094761 GCF_016745375.1 Pimephales promelas | reverse complement strand
GGCCGGCCGATATATCGGTCTGGCTCTAGTTGAAAATACTGAGGAGTTAAAAGGAAAAGAAGCAGATTACGCAGATTATGACAACTGCATTACATAACAAGTGTCTAAATATATATATTTGAAGAGTTCAGATGCAAAAGCCTCTAAGTGCCATTTGAAATTTTCTCCTAAAATGATCATTTTTATCAAGCTTGTATATTTAAGTTCAGTGATTTCACTTAAATGGCAATGAAGATTACCTATTAATTGTCATTTAAGTGAAATTACTGAACTTAAATATACAAGCTTGATAAAAATGATCATTTTAGAAGAAAATTTCAAATGGCATTTAGAGGCTTTTGCATCTGAACTCTTCATATATTTATTTTTTTGCCATCTCACCCAACCCTAATGTCAAGCCCCTTTTGTTTAGTCACAATAGCCATATCACATAACCTGTAACCACTAAAGTAAATATAATTACATCGAAAAGCACAAATGACAACGATTTTTAATAAACAAGTTCAATTAAGGAGCAAATTCATCTGTGCAATCTAGTTGCAGGAAAACAGAAACATGATCTGATATCTCACACTACGGATGTGGCAGACAACTAGGCAACAGCTCCATCCTGAAAAATGACGAAGGCGTTTAGGGTTAGAAAATGCCATTTTCACTCTTTTTAATAACTGGACTAAACAGTATGTAACCATACTAGGCAGTGGATGTGTGAAAATCTCGTTTCCTTCTTGCCGGCCAAACACAACACGGCACTGAGAATGATTCGTGGTTTTATCAGGCAGTAATTGATCTCGTGACCCAGGATGAAGAATCAATCTCCTCTTTTAGCATCTTTGTGGCCGTGATGAGGGACCCTTACGCTCTCCAGCTGCTCCGAAGAGAATTGAATACCCAACAGTCCCCTATTCTCTGAGCATGAATCATACGGCGTGTAATGCAGCTCTCTGCACACGGCACCAATGATGCTAAACAATCAGAGCACTCAGACAAACACAGTCTGAGAGCCACTTACAGCTGAAAGGAGGATCCTCTTACAGTGCACAATTCGCACAAAAATATGAATAAATTATTTATGGTATAAAACGTCTATCGTTCGTTAGAGTTTTGCTATATCATGTATATATGAAGAGTTCAGATGCAAAAGCCTCTAAATGCCATTTGAAATTTTCTTCTTTAATGATGATTTTTGTCAAGCTTGTATATTTAAGTTCAGTGATTTCACTTAAATGGCAATGATAATTACCTATTAATTGTTATTTAAGTGAAATTACTGAACTTAAATATACAAGTTGACAAAAATCATCATTAAAGATGAAAATTTCAAATGGCATTTAGAGGCTTTTGCATCTGAACTCTTCATATACACGTACCACAGACACTTTAGAGGTGAAAGAGAACAACAGATGGACTTGCTTGACATTAAAATGAGTTATTAAGTGCAATAAGTCGTGAAAAACAACTTTAGTGGTTCAATGGTTCACAAAACTCACGGTTCGGATCATATTATGGTTTTTGAGTCACGGATCAGACAATTTTTTGGATCAGCTAGAAATATAAATATATTTTGGGGGTGGGGGTAACTTTGGTTTCCATTTATTACTAAAAGCACACTTACCACAGCAAAAACTACTAGCCTAACTAATAAACTTTAAAAATACATTTAATAAATAACTTTAAAATAAACACTAATAAAGTGAACAAGTGAACAGTCGGTACAAAATAAGAACAAATCACAAGCATAGATAAATACGAACACCCACCCACCCATAAAACAAATCAAAAGAATAAGAAAATCAAAAAGAAAAAAGAAGGCTGTCATTCTTGTCTTGCCCCGCTAAGGTTAAATGACAACATACAGCAGATATTTCGGATAAGCATCTAAAATTTGCAAACGTAAAACCCCCAAATGACCTTGATCGGAAAGAGCGGATGATGATCGGAGAGAGTAATGACGGCTAATGTCACTAATGGCTTTCTGTTTCCTGTAACCCAGACCTCTTGATAACAGGGGAAATAAAGACATGGATTAGAGCTCCATCAAAACCTCAGGAACATTTTGAGGACTTACACACTTTGCTTATGAGGGTGTTTCTGTAAATAACAAACAGTTTATGATATGATGTCCAGTGTGATATTTCAATTTAGAGGTATATTACACAACAATATGCATGGAAGAAAACTATAGTTTTACTGTAATAGTGACATTGCAAAATTACTGAAAATTCATAAATAAATTGCTAAAGTTACATATATATAATAAACAAATGTATAAAGTAAATTTAATGTAAATGCATATATATATATATAATAAACAGTAATCAACATTTGAAGTGGATCAAAACCTTTCATCAAAGTTATACATGAATTAAAATAAAACTCGTTCTTGTCTTAGGACAACTTTGATGACCTTTTTTGATCGACTTGTCAAATATTGACTAATAAACTATAATATAAATTAGGGCTGTCAAACAATTAATTGCAATTAATCGCATCCAAAATAAAAAGGTTGTGTTTACATAATATATATGAGTGCACTGTGTATAATTATTTTGTATATATATATATATATATTAGGGCTGTCAAATGATTAATCATGATTAATCACATCCAAAATAAAAGTTTTTGTTTACATGATATATGTGGGTAAACTGTGTATAATTATTTTCTATGTATATAAATACACACATATGCACGTATATTTAAGAAAAAAATATTTATATATAAAATATCTATATTTATATATAATATAATTTATATATAAATCTATATACAGTGTATACATGGAAATATTTCTTTAATATATACAAGCATGTGTGTGTATTTATATATATAAAATAATTATACACAGTGCACCCACATATCATGTAAACACAAACTTTTATTTTGGATGTGATTAATCACGATTAATCATTTGACAGCCCTAATATATATATATATATATATATATATATATATATATATATATATATATATACACACACATGCATGTATATATTTAAGAAATATTTTCATGTATATACTGCATGTATGTTTAGACATAATTCATATTATTATATATAAATATTTTATATATAAATAAAAAAAATTCTTAAATATACATGCATGTGTGTGTATTTATATATATATATATACACACACACAAAATAATTATACACAGTGCACTCATATATATTATATAAACACAAACTTTTATTTTGGATGCGGTTAATCGTTTTACAGCCCTAAAATAAATGTAACAAAATGTATTCATATTATTAATAATACATCATTAATAATCAAAAGGAATACATGTAGAGTGTTTTTCCACTTACACTGTATTATCATAATTATTAATTCATGCTTTCCATAGATATTCAATGTAGCAGTTTCAGGAAAACCGTCATCATAGAAAGCGAAGCACAGCTGTGCGTTTACAGAAGATTAATCAAAACCTCTGAACATCAGTCAGTCAACAAGAATTGAACTGTGCCATGGTATCATTTCAATAAAAAATAACTTCTCTTTTCACCTGAAATTTAGACTAGCCTATCACACATAAACACAAAAGGCCAGTTTGCATTACACTGACTGAATAAATAGTGCTTATACAACATTTGTCCGAAGGGTGGTTAACGGACATGCAACATGACGTGTTGTCGACTCGATTATACTATGTATTATTGGTGCTAAAAACATAAAACAATGTAAGCTGTGCAGTTCCCAGAAGATTATTCACGACTTCAGAACAGCTGTCAATCAAGATGAAAAATGTACCTATAGCATGTAATAAAAAAAATGTAAAAAAAAAGTCACAACTGGTATAAAATCTTTTTTGTGGGCTTAAGATAAACATGATACTTTATATCTTCTACCTGTACAATAAATCTTGCTCCTTCACGAATGCAAAATACTTTCACTACAGTATAACATCAATGTAAACTCTTTGATGGAAAAAATACTCTCAGATTTCTACTTTGAGGTTGGTGTTTCCACACACATCGCCGAACACCCACCCAACATGTCACAACTACTGACCAATGTGCAGTACAACACAGATGGGTGTGACTTCATTTTTTCGGGACATGTCTACGCATATTCATAGGTGTGTGAAGTATCCACATTTCCCAAGCGAACTTAAACTTGCATGACTTGAACCCTCGTTTCTCACCTCTCCGGTGCGGCCGAGCTCTAGCTCCACCAGTGCCACGGGACTGTTGGACACCTGCCCCCTGCTGGCGGACGTGTGCAGGTCCACCCTCCACTTCAGGCCCCTGAGGCCCGGCTCCCAGCGACTCTGAGCCAACAGACTCTCTCGCACCCGCGTCCGGTGGGTCTTCCAGAAGCGACCCAGAGCGGCCGCCTGCTCCGGGCTCACGCCGCCGCCACCCTGCCTACGCGTCTGCGCCGTGAGGAACGCTTCCAGCTGCGCCTGATCCATGTCCGCTGATGCCATGGACTGCAGGGGGGACAGACAGATCAGGTTATGGGGGTAGTATTGGGATAAATGCTGATATTTGGCATTTTTAATTATCAGTATCGGTCGACAAGTTTTAGTGTTGGCTGATAGGAGTCAGACGCAGACTTTTATTTTGACAGCGCTGAAGACACAGGAGCTCAATCTCCGTCTTAATTTGATTACCGTCTTCATTTAACACTGATGTACACCATAATCTTCTCTCATATGACCTGTTATTTCTTAATGTTTCTCATGTCTGAACAGAGCTTGTGAAAGGCTGTAAGTATAATGCCGGTGTTACTTGGAATAATCTGCAAAATATTTTAATGTTGGTCATGGTCTCATCACAAAATTAAGTAAAGGTACTTTCGCAATATAACGTAACGTTATATGTGATAATATAAAGCGGTTCTTATGTTATTTGTTGCTGCCTTCTTTGACAAGTCACTGTTTAAAAGTAATTTTGTATAAATGTATGGAAAATTAGACCAAATATTAGACAGAACTACTAAAGAAAATGAACAGTAAGCTATATGAAATGAAAGGTATTATAGAGCTAGCTAGTAAAAATGACAATATTGTAGCTTTTTTCAAACTATTTCTTTATTTTAATATATATATATATATATATATATATAATACTAGGATTAAAGAACCAAAACGCTTCTAAAGTATTAAACTGTTTATTTGACATATTTTATGAGTATGTTTACACATTTATATATTATCTAATTGTTTGTAATTTAGTATTTATGCAAAAGAAATATAAATCTTATTGCAGCCAGCAATTGTTATGTATAGTTATTTACTGTCTTCGTGATATATCACATGAAAAAAATCATAACGTCGATTAGTATACCGTAGTTTATACCTCTGAATACTACCTAAGGAGTGAACGCATTGTGGAATGATACACGTTCTCATAAAATATATATTTCCCCCCCTACATTTGTTTCTTATGCTCTACTAAACAATGAAGTGACATCTCGACCTGTCAAACGAGCATTGGCGCTGCAAGAAATCTGCTGCTCTCTAGCGGTGGACAGATAATGCAAACTACACCTGCATTTAGTTTTAAACAATTAAACTTCTCTATGAAATGTTTCCGTTTGTATTTTGATGCAGAAATATCAATCAACGTCCCCGTTATAATGTAAAACTCGTATGTATAGTGAGTGAGTGTATCGATACCTTGAGGAGCGATCTCATCTTATCATGCAGCGCGCGGAACTCGTCCTGCGTCGTCTCGGCGTAGAGCTCATTCTTCAGAAACTCCTCTGTGATTTCTGTATTGCCGTAATAAAGTCTCTGTGCGATTCCGTTCAATAAAGCGCTCACACATCTCTGGCTGTCCGCGTCAGCCATGTTGGATGTTGACAAGGGATCATGTGATCCGCGTGACGCGTCCTCGCGCGTTCACTTCCGGTATTTTTCTGTTTCATATTTACCAGAACCGTTAAATATGATATAAACACAAACGTAATCCTCCTGGGACCCAGAAATAGACTTTTGTCCACTGAAGTGGACATTATATTTTAGTGAATTGATCCGACACCAAACACGTCACAGTTTTAGTCTGGATCTGCAGTTTCACTTGCCTGGTTCAACCAGACTCTATTCATTTCATTTCCACATAGAGATAGTTACTGTAGTACTTAAGTAGTTACTGAAGTAAAATGAAATTGAGCGAAAGTGCGTAGGAGGGCGCAGCCAGGCTACAGTTTCACCATGACAACAACAACAACTTCTCTTTGGTCTTTAAAAAGACTGACATTAATTTTGTGATCAAATGCAGCACTCTTATGGAAATATGATAATGTTTCATAATTATAATTTAATATGACTTTTTTATTGCTTGCATAAATCAACATCTCAAAAAACTGTTATTACGAAACAAAGCTTTAGAGACCCCTAGTCTACAAGTTTTTTCGTTTTTTTTTCTTTAAGACCATTCATGAGTTTAGTTTAGAACGTTAGTTACTTAAAAAAGTACATTGGCCTAATTTGATGCCAAAAAAATAAGACTAACGTCCCTTGACTAACTGCTAATGGGTCATAATAGATCTTAAGACACAGCCCAACATAATGGCTAAGTTTATACAACTTGCAAAGGACATTAATCAGTTCATTAATACTCAGTTCCCATCCAAAAGATCGACCTAAGGGAAATACTTTTAAAAAGGGATTTATAAAAATGGCCCTACGGCAGCATTTTTCTATTTAAAATGGATATGTTACTGTGTGTGTGTTTCTGTACAGAACTTTCAAAAGCCGAAAAGAGGAGCATATAAAGTGTCATCAGCATGGGGATGAATCAACAGCACAAGTGCAGAAAGAAAGGTCATTTTGAGTATTACAATTTAGTACATTTTTTAATGCAGTTTAATCAAGTGACCATAAATGAAATGGAAGGAACAGAGATATTTTCATTAAATGCTTAGATAAAAAATTTACCAGCAATAAAGAGCTTTAATAGACAATTGAATACAACATTGTTTTAGAGTCTTTAGATATTTAAACTCACACAGTTGTCAACCTTTATTTGACCTGATTACCATTCAATCAAAGTTAGCAGATATTTCTCTAAAAACACTGGAGGAAATACGATAATGGAACAACAGAGCGGCACCCATTCACCAACAACATATCCCAGCTGTAACACAGAGAATACAATCACATTCAGGCATGATTTGATTTCTTAAGCCTATTATGTATAACATAATAATGAATTACTCTGCTTTTGTCCTATGAAACAAAAACACCAGTAATTACAGTATACTAGTTCTGTTAGCTCAAACATTAGTTCAACATGTTGAAAATTGGAATATTAAAATATACACAAAGCTACTCAATAAGCGAAACAACCCTGAAATATTATTTTATACAAAAATGTATTACTATATACATATTTTTATATGTATTTTGTGTATTATTATAATTCGCATGTATTTCTCAAAAGCACTGTGACCTAAGTTGAAAGGAGACAGTGGCATTGGTTCGATCTACTAAGGTTTACATGGAAACGCAGCATAATTACTACAATCATAAAGTCTTACAAAAATACTTACATCTTGCTCATATCAGACAGGCTGACTTGGGGGTTTGGTGGCCTGTCACAAAAGAAGGCACAGACTCATGAATGTTATATTTAGAGAAGATGTACTTTAAATTTCTTTAATTTTCTAACAATTTATTAAGGTGTAAACACATTTGATAATATACAGAAAAATTTTAAAACACACTCTGTGGCTAAAATAAGAATGTAAGCATATTTTTGTGTTTTGTTAATGTATTTGTTTGAGCTTGTGCACACTTACAAGTAAGTAGTTCTGTTCAGCAGGGTTTTCAGGCAGGCAATGTCATCTCTGATGTCATCATCCAAAAAAGCTTTGGTAGAAAAAAAGTTAAAAGTTCATTTTTAATCATATCTGTATTAAGTAATTAAAAAAAAAAAACATTTGATATGGCTTTTTTCACTCTAATTTACCAGTGCATTTCATTTTGCAAATATTGAGTGATGGCACCAGGCCGGAATCACAGGCCCACTTATCACTGAGCTGAAATACTCCATACTGGCGCCAGACAGCCCTATTGGGTTTGGGTAAAGCGGCAATGTTACGGCGGCGTCTCTTCTCGACCATTGTGGACTCTGTGGTGGAGTCAGTGGTGGAGTCAGTGGTGGACTCTGTGGTGGAGTCAGTGGTGGAGTCAGTGGTGGAGTCAGTGGTGGAGTCAGTGGTGGACTCTGTGGTGGAGTCAGTGGTGGACTCTGTGGTGGAGTCAGTGGTGGACTCTGTGGTGGAGCCAGTGGTGGACTCTGTGGTGGTGGTGGACTCTGTGGTGGAGTCAGTGGTGGACTCTGTGGTGGAGTCAGTGGTGGACTCTGTGGTGGAGTCAGTGGTGGACTCTGTGGTGGTGGTGGACTCTGTGGTGGAGTCAGTGGTGGACTCTGTGGTGGAGTCAGTGTTGGACTCTGTGGTGGAGTCAGTGGTGGACTCTGTGGTGGTGGACTCTGTGGTGGACTCTGTGGTGGAGTCAGTGGTAGACTCTGTGGTGGAGTCAGTGGTGGAGTCAGTGGTGGACTCTGTGGTGGAGTCAGTGGTGGACTCTGTGGTGGAGTCAGTGGTGGACTCTGTGGTGGAGTCAGTGGTGGACTCTGTGGTGGAGTCAGTGGTGGACTCTGTGGTGGAGCCAGTGGTGGACTCTGTGGTGGTGGTGGACTCTGTGGTGGAGTCAGTGGTGGAGTCAGGGGTGGACTCTGTGGTGGAGTCAGTGGTGGACTCTGTGGTGGAGTCAGTGGTGGACTCTGTGGTGGTGGACTCTGTGGTGGTGGACTCTGTGGTGGACTCTGTGGTGGAGTCAGTGGTAGACTCTGTGGTGGAGTCAGTGGTGGACTCTGTGGTGGAGTCAGTGGTGGACTCTGTGGTGGAGTCAGTGGTGGACTCTGTGGTGGTGGACTCTGTGGTGGACTCTGTGGTGGAGTCAGTGGTAGACTCTGTGGTGGAGTCAGTGGTGGAGTCAGTGGTGGAATCAGTGGTGGACTCTGTGGTGGTTGTGGACTCTGTGGTGGACTCTGTGGTGGACTCTGTGGTGGTGGACTCTGTGGTGGACTCTGTGGTGGAGTCAGTGGTAGACTCTGTGGTGGACTCTGTGGTGGAGTCAGTGGTAGACTCTGTGGTGGAGTCAGTGGTGGAGTCAGTGGTGGACTCTGTGGTGGAGTCAGTGGTGGACTCTGTGGTGGAATCAGTGGTAGACTCTGTGGTGGAGTCAGTGGTGGACTCTGTGGTGGAGCCAGTGGTGGACTCTTGGGTGGAGCCAGTGGTGGACTCTGTGGTGGAGCCAGTGGTGGACTCTGTGGTGGAGTCAGTGGTGGACTCTGTGGTGGAGCCAGTGGTGGAGCCTGTAGTGGGGCTTGTAGTTGAAACAGTGGTGGGGCTTGTTGTTGAAACAGTGGTAGGGCTTGTTGTTGAGACAGTGGTGGGTCTTGTGGTGTAGCCAGTAGTGGGGCTTGTTGTTGAGCCTGTGGTGGAGCCAGTGGTGGGTCTTGTGGTGGAGCCAGTAGTGGGGCTTGTGGTGGGACTTGTTGTTGAGCCTGTGGTGGGGATTGAGGTGGGGCCAGTGGTGGGTCTTGTGGTGGGGCCAGTGGTGGGTCTTGTGGTGGGGCCAGTGGTGGGTCTTGTGGTGGAGCCAGTGGTGGAGCCAGTGGTGGGTCTTGTGGTGGGTCTTGTGGTGGGGCCAGTGGTGGGTCTTGTGGTGGAGCCAGTGGTGGAGCCAGTGGTGGGTCTTGTGGTGGGTCTTGTGGTGGAGCCAGTGGTGGGTCTTGTGGTGGGTCTTGTGGTGGAGCCAGTGGTGGGTCTTGTGGTGGGTCTTGTGGTGGAGCCAGTGGTGGGTCTTGTGGTGGGTCTTGTGGTGGAGCCAGTGGTGGGTCTTGTGGTGGAGCCAGTGGTGGGTCTTGTGGTGGGTCTTGTGGTTGAGCCAGTGGTGGGTCTTGTGGTGGGTCTTGTGGAGGAGCCAGTGGTGGGTCTTGTGGTGGGTCTTGTGGTGGAACCAGTGGTGGGTCTTGTGGTGGGTCTTGTGGTGGAACTAGTGGTGGGTCTTGTGGTGGGTCTTGTGGTTGAGCCAGTGGTGGGTCTTGTGGAGGAGCCAGTGGTGGGTCTTGTGGTGGGTCTTGTGGAGGAGCCAGTGGTGGGTCTTGTGGTGGGTCTTGTGGTTGAGCCAGTGGTGGGTCTTGTGGTGGGTCTTGTGGAGGAGCCAGTGGTGGGTCTTGTGGTGGGTCTTGTGGTGGGTCTTGTGGAGGAGCCAGTGGTGGGTCTTGTGGTGGGTCTTGTGGTGGAACTAGTGGTGGGTCTTGTGGTGGGTCTTGTGGTGGAACTAGTGGTGGGTCTTGTGGTGGGTCTTGTGGTTGAGCCAGTGGTGGGTCTTGTGGAGGAGCCAGTGGTGGGTCTTGTGGTGGGTCTTGTGGAGGAGCCAGTGGTGGGTCTTGTGGTGGGTCTTGTGGAGGAGCCAGTGGTGGGTCTTGTGGTGGGTCTTGTGGTGGAACTAGTGGTGGGTCTTGTGGTGGGTCTTGTGGTTGAGCCAGTGGTGGGTCTTGTGGTGGGTCTTGTGGAGGAGCCAGTGGTGGGTCTTGTGGTGGGTCTTGTGGAGGAGCCAGTGGTGGGTCTTGTGGAGGAGCCAGTGGTGGGTCTTGTGGAGGAGCCAGTGGTGGGTCTTGTGGTGGGTCTTGTGGTGGAGCCAGTGGTGGGTCTTGTGGAGGAGCCAGTGGTGGGTCTTGTGGAGGAGCCAGTGGTGGGTCTTGTGGAGGAGCCAGTGGTGGGTCTTGTGGTGGGTCTTGTGGAGGAGCCAGTGGTGGGTCTTGTGGTGGAACCAGTGGTGGGTCTTGTGGTGGGCCTTAATGTAGAGGTAAATGGCTGAAGTGGGATGTCCTCAGTTATCGTTTTAATAAAGCTGGTGTTGAAGTTTGAGTCATTGGCCATGCAGACAACTGCCTCAGATAGAAAGAAACAGATGGAAGAAGGTAATGAAGGTTTTAAAAGCCCTTATGTGACATGTCAATATGGCATCTGAAGACTGAGCAAGAAAAAAGGGAACTTGAAAGAAAAGTAACTCTATTACTCACGTCTAGCTACAAGAATTTTCGTGTCCAAATTTTCTCCGAAAACCCTAATCTCATTAAGCCGAGCTGCCTCCAGCTTTGCTTTCAGCTCACATTTGCTGAAAATCCGTCCCTCAATCACACTGGACAACAGCAGAACCAGCGCCAACACGGCCAACATCTTCACTGGGTTTATGCTCTTCATCTATGCTCTAATATCTGGAGATTAAACAAGGAGAGTGAAAGCAGAGATAAATTTAAACATTTTGTTAGCCCTCTAATACTTTTTTTCTGAAGTACATCTATAAGTTGGTTTGTATTTTGCAATATTCACTTATAGTTACTGAAAATTCACCTTAATGTGATTGTATATCAAGCTTCTTTTGATGCTTTTTCTAGTAAATGAAATGAAAAAATAACAGATTTTAGCTCTATAAATATATGGTCAAATAGATTAAAAAGTATACTTTTTTCAACAAGAAGTATTGTTTGTTATTAGACAAAGCACGCCTGTAAGCAATTCGTACAAGGGCAAAAAACGCATTTAAATGAGTCTTACCAGATGTTTTGTTGTTAGAGATAAAGATGCATGAGAGTCTTTCAATGTTCCTCAGTCTTCTCTATCTGTGATCCATCACACTTATATATGTTAGATTCGCCTCCACCTGCAGCTGCACCTGTGCTTTCGGTTCGTCCCACCATTATTGACTTTTTTACTAAATTATTTCAACATGTTCCAGAAATGGGCTCTCCCTGCTGAGTTTTGGTTCCTCCCAAGGATTCTTCTTCATCCACCCAAACCAACCGTTCGGGTGTTTTAAGGCACAAAATTCTGTCAAAACGTTTTTACTAAACAACTCAGGCAGGTTGAGTTACTTCCTTTATATTCTGCTTGACTTTAGATCATGATGTTTGGTTGCGCAAAACACACACACACACATACACACACAACCAAAATAATTCCAATTAAAACAAGAAGGTAATAGATATTTTACATCTTTTTACATCTATATCCAAACTACACTGCTCACATGTACTGTGAAATGCTCTATAGACCATTTCACAAGATGTAAACAACACTGGTCCAGAAGCACTTCCTGTTTCAGTTTGTAACTGTTTTCTTTATTTCACACGTAAATAAAACATCATAAAGATGTTGGTTTAACTTTTTGATTCAGTTTTAAATGTTCTGTTGGTTGTATTTTATCCCAGCTTTTATGTAGTGTTAAAAAACTGAAACATGAAGTGCTTCTGGACCAGTGTTGTTTACATCTTGTGAAATGGTTTATACAAATAAATGTGAATTGAATTGAATATAATAGAGCACAAGAATAATCAAGAGGAGAAGATACATTTTTTTAATAAATCTTTACTGTTTTCTTTTTTGGGTGGATTTGTCATCAAGGTGGACCTGACAATTTCATGTCAAGCCTGTGATTTAGTGCATTGGTGGTTTTGCTCAAGGCACTATCATTTGAATAGCTCTTTCTAGAAATAAAACAAAGGTTTTGACAGATATTAAAAACATAGTAAACATTGATGAAATTTATAATACCTCCTGCATGGTACCTATAAAAATAAAAATAATAATAAACATTTATTTGTACAGCACTTTTCATACATAACTCAAAGTGCTTTACAAGCATGAAAATAAATTTCCCTGTCAATATAAAAAATATTCGAAAACAACTATAAAAGGTTCACAATGTAAAATAAAGAAATTGGTAGTAGTTTGACCTCAATATAAAATATAAATGAAAAATGTTTTAAATTTCTCTATAAAACATCTTTATGAGAATCAGAAGGTAAAATAAAACATAAAACAGACTTACACACAACTCAACACCATATTATTATCCTGAATAGTTTAAGAAATTACAGTCTGCTCCGATCAAACTTGCACTCCAATATAGATTATATTGAAATGTTCCTTTACTTAAAAGAGCTTCTTTATCATAGAATCAATTCCTTACAATCTTAAAAGTATCACAGTCACGTTCATCACCTATAGCGTGGGACGGACAGCAGGTCTTCAAGAACCATCTTGATTAGGGGACTTCAAAGAGATGTTATCACCTTAAACATTTGGCCGTATTGCTTTAAATATTTGGGCCGTTCTTATTTGAAAGAAGATCAAAGACAGAACACAGCTGTTACGACAAGAGCAACTTCATTTACATTAAAAGGACAGTAACAGGATAAAAGGTTGAAGATTTAAATGTTCGGGGTTCATTCTGACGCCGGTGAACCCAAGGTGCTTCATGTGCCTTGCGACTGCTATGCTGTAATTAACTTCATTTTTGAGATCTTCGAAGTCCACATCATTTTTTCTTACATTAGCAACTTTAAAAATATATGTCTGAAGTAGACCCCCAATCCCCCCTTGCTTCCCCTCCACTATCATTAATAAAACTACAACTTGATCCTGGAGAATTAGTCATTTACAGGCCGATCTCGAATCTACTTTTTTTTTAAATAAAAATTACTAGAAACACAACTATGTTCCTTATGAGAAAAAAAAAATGGTCTCTGCAAGGTTTCCAGTCAGGATTTAGACCTTACCAAAGTACTGAGACAGCTCTCATTAGAGTTACAAATGATTTGTTCTTGTCATCCCATCATGGCTGTATTACTCTACTGTGTATTATCTACAGTGTTACTCGATTTTAGTGCTGCATTTGACGCCGTCAACCACAATATTCTTTTAAATTGACTTGAAAATTATGTTGGCATTGGTGGAATTGCATTAGCATGGTTTAAATCATACTTATCTGACCGTTATCAGTTTGTAGGAAAAGAAGAGATGTCTTAATGAAGAGATGTCGATCACAAGTTCAGTATGGCGTACCACAAGGCTCAGTACTAGGACCGTTGCAGTTCATTCTATGCATGCTACCCTTGGGAGATTTAATTTGGAAGCATGGCATTAGTTTTCATTGTTACGCAGATGATACTCAGCTCTACATTGTAAAAAATGAATATGACTGAATATGTTAATTATAATCAATAAAATTGTGGCAACAGATTACAATCAATATTATTAATTTAATTTAACAAATTAGAATCGAGTAATGTTTAACCAAATTAATTACTTAAAAGTCAACCATTTAAAATGAGTAGAATTTACACATTTTTTAAACAAAAATATCGGAATAACAGACTGACGTTGAAGATTATGTTTTTATTGGCAACATTGAAGACACCTGATGATAACAAGCAGAATCACTGAAGGAGAAAACTGTCATTTTAAGTCACCATTATGGAGATAAGTGTGTGTTTAAGTCGGGCTCTTGACCTTTAAATCCTTAACTTCAGATGTTGTTTGGTTGCTGTATGTGAGTTGTAACAGCCAGATGAACAAATAGATAAGGTGATCTGATGGTGTTGGTTGTGTTTTAACATAATCATTATTTCAAAATCATTTGACCTGAATCACTGAACTCATATAGAACCCAGTTTCTGAATAAGGTTTACTTTATTAATTATAGCAGCACTGGCTTTGTATAGCATCATATTTTTAACATTTTCCATGAAACCAAATGATCAAAACAGTAACAAGATAACTTGTTACAGAAATTATTTTATGTAGGCATAAAACACAGACATCAAGAATTAGTGTATGGATCTCAGCAATGGTGACAAACAGATCACCTCTAATCATAAGCTCATTATTTATTCATGCATCAATACATGATGGGTACCATGAATGAGTTTTGATTGGTGGCACCCAGAATGTACTGCAACATGCGTTATTTTTGTCACCATTGTTGAGATTCACAGGCTGATTCTAGATCTCTGTGTGTCTAAAAACTAAATCGAATCAATACAAAGCCAAAAATATTTTTATTTTGTATTTGAGACACTTTTAAAAAAATTGATGGATTACCTTGTGAAGTCCTAAACTTATTATACTGTACAAGGACAGTGATGCTACAATGAATTAAGTAAACCTAAACTGTGTTCTATATGAGTTCAGTGATTCAGGTCAAATGATTGTGAAATAATGATTCTGTTAAAACACAACCAACACCATCAGATCACCTTTTCTATTTCTTCATCTGGCTGTTATTATTCACATATAACAGCCAAACAATATGAAGAGTTTGGTTCCAAAACGAAATAAATCTATTTTGATGAATTTGAGTAAAACTGTGTTCCCTTTCGTTGTCACTCCGTGTTCTGTCGGATGACGACGAATGGGATTTTCGCTTAGAAAGCCTATCAGCTTCAAACAAAATAAAATGAGCCAATAGCAAAGAAATGCCATGGGTCTGGGCAATATGCATAGCGTAACTCCGCTCACCTGTGCGTATTTAAAGGGGTCATGAACTGGCTTTTTAAATTTTATTATATTGTTGTCTGAGGTCAACTTATGATGTTCGCTTGGTTTTTGCATTCAAAAACATCAAAATGAATAAGTAATAGGCTATTTTCTACTCTAGTTTTGAGCCTAGATGAAAAATGCTCGGTTTTTGTGGGCGTGTCGCACTGAAGACTTGGAAGTAAACGCCCACTGCTGTGAGTGGATAACAGTTTTGCATATTGTGATGAGTTTCAGCTCACCCGTCGATGCACTTGGGGGAAATTGTTTTGAAAACGTCCAATGTTGTAAAATGGCCACCGGAAAGATTTGCCCATACATGTTCGACCCAGAGTCCGTGTGTTGCACCATTCCTGTCGAATCCAATATGGACGGCACAGCACCATTCTTTACTCTTAAAGGGATAGTTCGCTTTGAAATTAATTTTTGGTAAGTTTTATCTTACCTCAAGGGCATCCAAGATGTAGGTGTCTTTGTTTCCACAGTATTTTTAATTTTGACATTTTTCAGTCAAACCGTTGTTGTCTATCAGTCATACACTGGAGGCAAAGGGGGTCCACCAAAGAGCATGCACAGAGAAGTCAAAATTAAACATGATTTAATGACTCGTAAATGTAAGTACACATTGATTGCCTAAGACCCGAAACGAGCGGTTTTTGTGAGAAAACGAACAGTATTTATATCGTTTTTACCTCGTGTAATCCAAGTGATCTGAATCAGTTGTTCAATGTCCAACTGAACCGAACTGAATCAGTTCAATGTTACGCCGGAAGTGATCGCTTGCGTGTGACGTCACTAAATATTTACACAGAGATTTCACCTTTTACTAAACATATTTAGATATACCGAAATCATCTTCCATTGCGGTTTCCCGTATATCTAAATATGTTTAGTGAAAGGTAAAACTTCCGAAATCTCTGTATAAACAAAGAGTGTCATAGGCGCGCAAGCGATCACTTCCGGCGCATGCACAGACCGAAGCGCCCGTACGTGCCATCAGATCATTTTGTTATGGCTATGATTACAAGAGGTAAAACTATGAAAATACTGTTCGTTTTCTCACACAAACCGCTCGTTTCGTTTCTTAGGCCATCAATGTGTACTTATTTACGAGTCATTAAATCATGTTTAATTTTGACTTCTCGGTGCATGCTCTTTGAGGTGAACCAATTGAGGACCCCCTTCACCTCCAGTGTATGACTGACAGACAACAACGGTTTGACCATAAAATGTCAAAATTAAAAATACTGTGGAAACAAAGACACCTACATCTTGGATGCCCTTGAGGTGAGCTAAAACATATCAAAAATTAATTTCAAAGTGAACTATCCCTTTAATCGGTCTGCAAATCCAGTCTTGTTTACAAAACAATCCTCAGTGAAATGAAGGGAACAGACGGACAATGTTTTACCTCAGCTGGAACGTCATTAAATATAAAGTTTATCCATGCAGTCCTATTATTGGAATCCAGAGGAAGCTGATGCAGTGACGGTCTTCTTCCACAACCAGGCGCTGTTTCAGGATAACAAAAAGTAGGTGCTTTAGGATGTAACTTTTATTGTAGGCTACTAGATCTACTGTCTAACGTCACTCATCCCACTACTATCATATTGTCTATAATACACATTTCCAGACGTGTTCAGTACAGTAATGTTACTTCCTACTCTGTTACACTGAAATGAGCATGGAGCATTAGTTCAGTCAAGCTGATAAAATTATTGCAACGTTGTAGTGGGAGTTTACATGAGTTTCCAGCATGTTGTGTGATGCTTTCTCCGGTGTGTTGAAAGTCTCAGTGGCCGTGTACCATGAGTGCTTGCGCTCTTGTGTTTGAGCACACGCAAGAGCACAAGCACTCAAAATTCTGGCCAGTTAATATAATACCTAGAATATCAAAATTGACTACAGCCGGTAGATCATTTTCCTATTTAGCACCTAAACTTTTAAACAGTCTCCCTAACATTGTCCGGGAAGCAGACACAATCTGTCAATTCAAATCTAGACTTCAACCTGGCATACACATAGAACATTATACATATTTCTATTATTCAAATCAGTTAAATGATTATTATGAGGTGCCTCATGGACACCTCTACAAACTCGTCTCCATACCGGCGTGATGACTTCGACCTCCAACCAGATGGAACTGGAAAAATATTGTGAATGTTCTGATCCAATCTGACTTCTGACTTGTAATGTAATGTTGCCTGAATCATAATCACACACTGTTCGTTTCTTGGCCAGAGGAAATAAATTGCAGTAAATCGGTGTTCATATGGGAACCACCAGAAGGGTGTTAAAAGTAACACTGAAGTGTTACTAGTGTTAGTGTTAGAGGTAATTAGATAATTAAGTGATTAACTGAGCGATGATTGTTCGATTTTTGAAGACACCTGATGAAAACAAGCACTGAAGAAAAGAGAAACAAAAGAATTACAACTGTCTTCCAGACACAGCCTTAGATGAAATAACCTGAAAATACATGAAATATCCCTTATTACAAACCAGCTTGACCTTATTTCTGTCAATCATATACAGAAGATGTTTTTGAGAATTAAAAGAGATTTAGATGTTCATGTTTAAGTGAAAAAGGTTGTGTGTCGCCTAGTTAAATTTTTCTCCCACGCCCTTAATCTCATGAAGCCGAGCTGCCTCCAGCATTATATATATACATACATATACATAATATATACATATATATACATATATATACATATACATACATATATATAAAGCTGGAGGCAGCTCGGCTTCATGAGATTAAAGGCGTGGGAGAAAAATTTAACTAAGCGACATATATATATATATATATATATATATATCTCATCACAAAGAAAAATATTTTACAAACGTCATAACTCACAAAAAAAGGTTTCATCTTATTATTACATTTTTATCATCAATATTTTTAATTGCCAAAGATTCTGAATTTCCATTTCTAAATACATTCTGAGAGAATAAAATGTAGAAACACACACACTAACATCAAAAATCAGACAGTGGTTGTGCTTGTTGTTGATACTATGGTGGACTCTGTGGCGGGACTTGTTGTTGAGCCAGTGGTGGGTCTTGTGGTGGGTCTTGTGGTGGAGCCAGTGGTGGGTCTTGAGGTGGGTCTTGTGGTGGAGCCAGTGGTGGGTCTTGAGGTGGGTCTTGTGGTGGAGCCAGTGGTGGGTCTTGTGGTGGGTCTTGTGGTGGAGCCAGTGGTGGGTCTTGAGGTGGGTCTTGTGGTGGAGCCAGTGGTGGGTCTTGTGGTGGGTCTTGTGGTGGAGCCAGTGGTGGGTCTTGTGGTGGGTCTTGTGGAGGAGCCAGTGGTGGGTCTTGTGGTGGAGCCAGTGGTGGGTCTTGAGGTGGGTCTTGTGGTGGAGCCAGTGGTGGGTCTTGAGGTGGGTCTTGAGGTGGAGCCAGTGGTGGGTCTTGAGGTGGAGCCAGTGGTGGGTCTTGTGGTGGGTCTTGTGGTGGAGCCAGTGGTGGGTCTTGAGGTGGGTCTTGTGGTGGGACTTCTTGTTGAGCCTGTGGTGGGTCTTGTGGTGGGTCTTCTTGTGGAGCCAGTGGTGGGTCTTAATGTAGGCTTTGTCGGTTTGTATTTTGCGATATTCACTTATAGTTACTGAAAATTCACCTTAATGTGATTGTATATCGAGCTTAAAAAAATAAAAAAATAGCAGATTTAGCTCTATAAACATATGGTTAAATAGATTAAAAAGTATACATTTTTCAACAATATATTGTTTGTTATTAGACAAAGTACATATGTGAACAATTTGAGCAAAGAACCTGCAATTGTACAAAAACATATTTAAATGTCTTACCAGTTGTTTTGTTGTTGGAGATACAGATGAATGAGAGTCTTTAAATGTTCCTCAGTCTTCTCTGTCTTATATAAGAGTCGCCTCCAAATGCAGCTGCACCTTCAACATTGTTGTAATAGAGTTACTTTTCTTTCAGCATGTTTAAAAAAAAAGGGGGGGGGGGGGTTCTCCCTGCTGAGTTTTGTTTCCTCCAAAGGTTTCTTCTTCATCCACCCAAACCAACCGTTCAGGTGTTTTAAGGCACTATATTCTGTAAAACAGTTTGTGGAACAAAGAAAACAGCTCAGGCAGGTTGAGTTACTTTTTTTGGTTACACTTTATTTCGATAGTCACTTTAGACATTCTACTAACTATAATTAACTTTTCAACTACATGTCAACTAAGTGTCATTAGAGTATTAGTAGGCTGTAGTAGACTGTCAGTAGACTGTTAGGTTAGGGTTAGGTGTTAGGGTTCAGGTTAGGAGAACAAGTTGACTTATAGTTGCTAAGTTACTTACAGTCAGTTGAATGTCTGTTGGGGGACCAACAAAATAGTCAGTCTACTAGTACTCTAATGATAGTTAGTTGACATGTATCGGCAAAGTTACTTATAGTTAGTTGAATGTCTAAAGTGGACTATCAAAATAAAGTGTTACCCTTTTTTTGAATTCTGCTCGACTTATGATGTTTGGTTGCGCAAAACACACACACACGACCAAAATAATTCCAATTAATACAAGAAGTTAATTGATCTTTTACAGCGGGATATCCAAGCCATTATCAATATAAAATATAAATCAAACATATTTTAAATTTCTCTATAAAACAACTGAGAATCAGAAGGTAAAATAAAACATAAAACAGACTTACACACAACTACACACCATATTGTTATCCTGATTAGCAACTTTAAAAAGATATGTCTGAAGTACACAATATTCTTTTAAATAGACTTGAAATTTATGTTTAAATTGCACTAGCATGGTTACTTATCTGACCTTTATCAGTTTGTAGCAGTAAATGAAGAGATCCATCACAAGTTCAGCATGGTGTACCACAAGGCTCAGTACTAGGACCATTGCAGTTCACTCTGTGCGTACTACCCTTGGGAGATTTCATTAGGAATTTCACGGAATGCAAAGCTGATATAAAATTTTGGATGACTAGTAATTTCCTACTACTTAACTCTGACAAAACAGAGATTCTAATTATTGGCCAAAAAAACATCCTCACTTAATAACCCGGAATAATGTCCGACTGTCTAATACTGATGGCTGCTCTGTCAAGCCCTTGTCATCGGTTAGGAACCTGGGTGTGCTCTTTGATAGCAACCTTTCATTTGAAAGTCATGTTTCTAGTATCTGTAAAACCGCATTCTTCCATTTTAAAAATATATCTAAATTACATGACGCATCATTTCAATGAAAAATTCGGAACAGTTAGTTAATGCGTTCGTGACCTCAAGGCTAGATGTCTATTGCGATCTCAAAATTCTGGCCAGTTAATAATACCTAGACTATCAAAATCAACTGCAGGCGGTAGATCATTTTCCTATTTAGCAGCTAAACTTTGGAACAGTCTCCCTAACATTGTCCGGGAGGCAGACACAATCTGTCAGTTTAAATCTAGACTAAAAACACTTCAACCTGGCATACACATAGAACATTATTCTGTTATTCAAATCAGTTCAATGATTATTAGGTCAGCCAACCTGGGACACATCCTATAACACCCGATGCAAGTGTTACATCATAAGAATGTAGTCTTTCCATTTATTCTAAGGTTTAATGAAGTCAGCCGGATCCGGCCCGTATCCAGATCAGACAGTGAACCTGCGCCTGGACACGTCCACAACGCATCCCTGAAGTGCCAGCCTCGTCAGCCCTGTGAAGGCCTCATGGACACCTCCACAAACTCGTCTCCATACCGGCGTGATGACTTTGACCTCCAACCAGATGGAACTGGAAAAATATTGTGAATGTTCTGATCCAATCTGACTTGTAATGTTGCCTGAATCATAATCATACACTGTTCGTTTCTTGGCCAGAGGAGAACTCCCAAGGGTTTTTTTCTCCATTCTGTCACTGATGGAGTTTTGGTTTCTTGCCACTATTGCCTTGGCTTTTGGCTTGCTTAGTTGGGGACATTTAATACACTCAAAAAAATTATATCTCGGCTTTAATTCATTTTAATTTGTCAACAGGTTCCACATAACTTGATTACGTTAAGCAAACATAATTTGTCCATGTAACTTGAACATAATGGAATTATGTAATTTTCAATTACCCAATTTAAGTACTCTCAACGTGAATTTTTAAAGGCTTTCTGACATGATTCAAAGGCATTTTACTATATTCATTCATCCATTTATATTCCATTTGATTCAGTGACATTGACTTAATTAAATTGATGGACTATTTGCTACAGAAGCACATATTAGCACATATTGCTCCTTCATCCAAAACAATAGAAAATAATGAAATCAGTCGACAGCCAAACAAAATGCTCCACTCTTCTCCACAATGGTAACCCACTGTAATTTTAAAGGTTTAATAATTCCAATGTAATTTAACATTAAACACTATTACAGACTATCAAGTCTTCCCCTTTTCTAAATTTCTCAAAAAAACATCAAATAACACTTAATTTTAACATTTATTCTCTCTTAATTCAACTATATGCAAAGCATGCTGGGAACTAAAAGCACTGCCCAGTTTCAGTTAAGGCAACACAAATCAATCATGTAATCCAACACAAACGGATTAAGCAAACTTAAGTTGTTCGTAGATTTAAGCAGATTGAACACAATAAAATTAAGTTCGGCTCGCACTATACTGCCACCCTCTGGATGTACACATTTTTTTAATTAACATAAATGGTTTGTGTTTCGACAACACATTAGGATTTTGTACTGTCAAGTTGAGACACAATTACATAGACCTTAATAGAAAAAAAAACATTTCAGGTCAAAAAACACAATTATTATACGTAAACTATATATAAATATATTATGTAAAGTGCACAACCTTCCTAGTTCATTTTTTTTTTTGAGTGTATTCAACAATATTACTGATCTGCCTTACTTCAGGTGGACCATGACTCAATTTTCTTCTAGAAACAAACTTGTGTTATTTTCATGCTATCTTATATAGCTATTATATATATTATACAAATAGTGCATATAAAGGTGACTTGACTTGACTAGCCTCTTTCACTTCATTCAAGTACCACCAGATTATTTATGATTTACTATAACATGTCAAAACAAAAGACCAGCATTAAAGGATCCTAAACTACGATTTGGGACGTATCTTGACAGACGATGAGAAATGTATGGAGGTGCCAAATTGGAGTGTTTTAAAAACCAATAAATGATAGAATCAATTATTTGATGAACTAATAACCAATGCAATGCCATTAAAACTGGTGTCATGTGCTCTCTGCCTTTTAATTTCATTATTACTGCTGCATTTTGTCAATTGTAACTTCACAATAGAACCCTTAGGCAATATAGCATTCCAATAATCAAGATGTTACAATAAGATGTTCCTTTCTTCTGCACTGCTTGTTCGGTCTACGTTGTGTTTAGTGTGTGTTGGCATCTTTTCCAAGTATTATATTACTCTTATTAAACTTTGGATTGGAACTTATGCTTCCTCTTCGTGTGCCTTCCAGTACCCACCCATGACTGACAGTTATAGTGACTAAAGAAACAGTTGCTTATGATTATTAATGCTGAATAGAAATAAAGGTGTGGGAGTTGGGTAATCATAAAATATGTTTGGAATTGATCAGGGTTGAACTACCTCCAGAAACCCTTTTCATAAAAAATCCATTGCTCAACTCCTCTAGATATTATGCCAATCCTGATGAGCAAGAATATCTTATTTCATAACGTGAGTGACTGGGTTAGTGGAATCAAGCAGTTAGATGGGCTATTTTCTATTGTATGTGATTTTAGAATTGAAGAAAGATTTGTGAAATAATGAACATCATGACAATTATTATAAATAAGAAAAATAGCACAAAATCGACTTTTCAGCAAATTTAGGCCTATTGATCTTTTTTTTTTTTTTTCATGATCTGGGCTAAAGGACATATTACATTCTGTCAAATAATGAAATAAATGGATACATCTGAACACGGAAGGAAAGAGGAACAACAAGAACAGAAAATAGAGAAACACAAGAACTACACGGGCGTCAGTTTGGTTCGAAATGTAGTGGGGAAAGAGACGCATTAGGAAGTGCATTTTCAAAAGTGCTGAGCAGCCTTCGCTGTTTAACCCGTAAAGAAATGCATCGCTCCGCAAATTTTTGTTTGGTCTAGTGGTAGATCTTTTGCCAAGCGTCTCGTTTTTTTTTTTTTTTTTCTCTCATCAAAACTGAACATGACCATTTCACAAGATGTAAACAACACTGGTCCAGAAGCACTTCCTGTTTCAGTTTTTTAACACCACATAAAAGCTGGGATAAAATACAACCAACAGAACATTTAAAACTGAATCAAAAAGTTAAACAAACATCTTTAAGATGTTTTCTTTACATGTGAAATAAAGAAAACAGTTACAAACTGCAACAGGAAGTGTTTCTGGACCAGTGTTGTTTACATCTTGTGAAATGGTCTTGTATCGTTTGAATTTGAACGATTCTGATTTCGATTCCGATTCCTTGTTTCGATTCCGGTTCCTAACGATTCTCGATTCCGATTCTTTTAAGAGGCAGGGTCAAAAAAGTTAAGCTAACCTTGCTAACCAACGGCCTTTCTGAAGGAAATAATCCTTTCTGAAGGAAATACTCCTTCTGTAAAAATACTCCTTTTGTCACAAATTTTGCATTTTGCCAAGATTTCGTTATTTTTAGAAAAGTGAAGCCACACTTTGGACCGCGACGTAGACCGCCGGTAGACGCTTCTTCGTTGGTGTTGTTCAGCGGTTTCTTCTTCCGCTTGGCGGACAGTGAATATCGAAACTAGGAATCGAAATTTTGACTTTTAAACGATTCCGGGAAAAACGAAAAGTTAGTCCCGATTCCAATCGATACTCGATTCTCGATACCCAACCCTATTCATCAATGGTTACAGCAAAATCCCCGGTGTTAAATTAACACACTCAGAGTGTTGTGATATGTTATAAGTAACACTGAAGCAGTGTTAAATTTTAGGAGATAATTAAGTGAATAATTGAGTGATGATTGAGCATTATTGAAGACATCTGAAATTAACAAGCAGAATCATTGAAGGAGAAAATGAATGTAAAATGGTGACCATTATGGGGATCAGTGTTTAGTTTTGTTGGACTCTTGACCCACTTTGGCTGCTGTACGCGAGTTATAACAGCCAGATGAACAAATAGAAAAGGTGATCTGATGGTGTTGGTTGCGTTTAACATTTATTTAATTAATACATTAATTTTCTGTAAAGCTGCTTTGAAACTAGTTGTTTTGTGAAAATCACTACTATCTATGGCAAAACTGTACGAACCATGTTTGTTTTTTTACACTGTAAAAATGAATATGCTTTATCTAATCAATAAAATTGTGGCAACAGATTTATTTATTAAATTGAACAAATTAGAATTGAGTAATAGTTAATCAAATTAACATTCTAATTAATTCTAATTTGTACAATTTAATTAATAATATTGCTTGTAATATGTTGCCACAATTTTATTGATTAGGCTAGATAAAGCATATTATTTTTTTCAGTGTACAAACCATGGTTCAACCAGTAATATTGCTGTAATACTAGAGTAAAATTATGGTAATCATGACTATAACCATAGGTTGTTGTGAAACCATGGTTCATTTTGTTGTACTGCAAATGCTGTGGTAAAACCATGGCTAGTTTCCATTAGGGTATAAATATACTCAAATTCTCCTATAATGTACTTGACAAATAGTCACGTTGGAGAAAATAATCTGAACAGATTAAATGAATTCATTTATCACTGAAAATTAATTGAATAAAAATACATTTGCAAGTTGCAACTTTTTTTTATTTGTATACCTTTATCTTCACTGTTAGACCTTACCAGGTTTTTTTTTACTGTAAAATACTGGCAATTGTACTGTTATTTGTACAGTAAAAATGCACCAAAACTCAAGTTAACTAATTTCACTTGCAGAAACCGACTGCCTTAAATTGACCAACTGTCATTTAAATTTATTGACGACCAAATTTATAATGCATTAATAATGTGACCAACGTATTACTGTGAACTGATTTCATATGAAACCAAATAAAGAGATTTCTACTGGACCAGCAACTACACAGTCACTTCCTTTTAAATAAAGCAACATGCTGCAGCATATTACCAATGTCTCCTGGACTGAAGCAGAGGCTCTACACTTACAGTTGATTGCTGTTAAAATACATTTTGTGGGTGTGTCTTTTTATCTTACACTGTTAAGTTAACCCTTTCAACCCCACAGGAAAAAACATATTACAAATAGTAAAAATTATGTTTGACAGTGTTGCAGTGAGATAATTAAAATAATCTGTAGTGATTGTTGAGCATTAGTGATGAACACCTGCTGTTAACAAGCAGAATATAGAGAGTATTATCAATGTTGTAAACAGTTGTGCAGATTAATATTTTGTGTAAACCAGTGTAACAGGTCACAGCCCTTTCTGCAGGACTCTCTCTCCTAACCTAACCTATTCATTGTTAAGTAAAACCAACATATAAACCAGTGTTTACTGTTCAAAAGTTTGGCCTAAAAAAGGTGGATTAAATTTACCAGAAGAGAGAGTAAACATGTCCACTTCAAATAAATGCTGCTTTTTTCTTTCTAATAATATATAATAATCCTGAAAAACAAAATATCAAGCAGCACAACGGTTTTCTAATATGATGAAACATTTATGATTGTTATCCGTGTTGAAAACAGTTTTTTAAAAATGTTTTAATATTATTTCATAATATTATTGTTTTTACACTGTATTTTGAAATAATTATAATTATATATATTATAATATATAATATAATATAATATATATAATATAAATATAATAATATAATATAAATATAAATATAATATAATAATATATATAATATATATAATAATTATATATATTGTTTTTACTGAAACAAATTCAGTCTTGTTGAGCATTAGAGACTTAAGAGAGTTGTACATTAGTATATGTTTGACATTAGTGTATGTTTTAAGTTTTATTTTAGTTCCTTTATTGTCCACAAGTGGGACAAGTTGTCTTAAGGCTTAGTTTTACATGTGTGCTTGCAAACATTGAGCCATTGGATCTGTGCATGTGTCTATACATGCACACGCTACCCAAACACACACACACACACACTTTAAAAACACACAAACATGAGTATTACAACATTCTTTTTCACAGAGAGAAACTTGATCCTACCCTGAAATGCATCTAATATCCATCTTGCACCTTCAAACCTATTTCAGGGAGTGCGAGTGCATTCTCGGGACACCAGGCACTGTTTTGTGTGGATATTTTACACTTAAAGCCCCGTTCAAGGACGTTTCTGATTAAATAGAATGGTTAAGGTCGAAATTTGGACACATGCTGCTGTCCCGAGAAAAGTGAAACTCACCGAGGTCTGGGGAGGTCTCACACACACACAAAAATCGCTGCAAAAAACACTTTCCAACAGGTTTTTTTACCGTAGTTTTTGTCCAAGTCAAGTCAATGGAGTAAACGGTGTCGTGTTAGCAGCCCCCAAGTTAATAACTAATGATCTTAGCAATGGAAGTGATTCAATCAAAACTAACTTTAGCTGGACAACAACTTTATCCTAATGCTGTTGTAAAGCCTAAACAATCTATTACGGTACTGTCTATTACGGCTGTGAAGCTGAATTGAAACAATCCAGGCTGTTAAAAGCGCTTTATAAATGAAGTTGACTTGACTTGACTATGTATTTTTTTCATAGGCCTACATTTTATTTTCTGCCAGTTAAACATGCTATACATGCAATAAAATGAAAAATAGCTCATTTCTCAGCAAGCTGCATGTGTGCCTCCACAGTCGTGGGAAAGCTGAAGAAACCAGCACAAGTCTATTTGTGTGGATTGCTAAAGTAAACTGTATTGGTGTAAGGTAAATGTTTCACTTACAAATTGTTCTATAAAACCATCAAGGTAAGATATAATCCCTGTTTATCGTCCAGTAACCTTTGATTTGTTTTGATGTTGATGTCATAAATGTATAGGTTAATCATTTTGAAGCAGTGTTTGTCATTTTGATTGTGTTGGCGATAAGCACAGTATAATAGATCAAAACTTTTGTGTCAAATATTCATCGTTTTCATGCATCTTTACAGAAGTCATATTTGAGTGAAAGGCTAGTCTTGGAGAGATTTTAAAAAATAATATGCATTAAAAATACAAGTCTAAAATGCAATGATTCCTTGCTCAATATTATATTTATAAAGGGTCCATAGCCTGAAAAGGGCAAATACTCCTGATATTGATAAGGTATATACTAAGAAAAAAGTAATTTATATATTTAAAACTGTACTTTGGGATATTTGAGATGTTAGCTTTTACTGTTGTATTGGTCTATATTGCATGAGAAGGTGTGGTGGTACAAACTCAAAACAAGTTCGGTAACAAAATCTGAGTTTAAAACATCTCAAATATCCTTAAATAAACGTGTAACATCAACTTCTTTTCAGAAGATCACTCCCACATCACTCCTGTATTATTGGCCTTTATGAAGCACCTTTGATACTTTGATACCGGAGAATAACATGTTTATGGCATACAATAAGGAACAGCTCAGAGGGAGAAATTACACAAGGAATATTCAAGCCTTCATAATACAGGCGGCACTGACAGTGAATTATGGAAAAGATGGATTTATTCTATATTTTATTTATTTTAGCTTGTCTTCATGTACACGGTGTAAGGGGTGATATTGGTGAGTCAGAATTCATTCATAACCAGTTGAAGTTCAAATGTTTGGGAGGCAGAACTTTGCTGACATGATGCTGTTGTTTATCAAAAAAATTTGAATATTTTCATCTCAAAAATATTTTTTACAGAACAAAGGTTTTTTAATGAAGTAAAATGCTCGTCAGGATTTAGTGTTGATCTGTTTACATTAAGTTTATTTCCTTTTAAGTGTAAACTGTTCAGCTCACTCTCGTTCTACATTCGTTAAATTGCTGCAATGTCGACAAATACACATGTACATAAAGAGAATATTTTCTGGGATTGGAGATGAGCCATGTCACGACACTAAAACATTTCAGAAATTTTTTTAACTGAATGCTTAATTTGTCTTATGTGGTCTTTTATCTGTTTATTATGTGAAACCAGTGACCGACTCAAACACAGAGGTTTGTTTAATTACACAATAGCTTATTAATCCAATAATTCAATAAAACAAATCATTATAAAAATAATAATTTAGCAAATAAACTTTCATTATAAAAGTCATTTGTGCATTTCAGCTGAAAAACACCCAGAAGTCAGAAGTTCAGAATATCAATGACAATCCTCCGATCTTCCAGAGTAAAACATACAGCGCCACAGTGTCAGAGGTTTGTGTAATGTCACATCTTTAAACAGCAGAAGTGTGTTTGGTCACTCAGAGACTCGCATCTCTTTGTAAACTGTGTCTTTTGCTTCAGGCGACAGCTGTGGGTTCAGATGTGCTCAGGGTTATAGCGGAAGATGCTGATGTTTCTCCAGAAAACAACAGAATTACATATTCTATACTGGTGAGTCTAAACTGAGTCTAATGTAATTGATGTACAGTATGCACAAAAACTGAATTACTGTTGACCGTGATAGACATGTTCCTGGAAATACATTTTTTCTGAAAACCTGGACTGGAATTTGCTAATTGCTATTGCAAAAAAAAGCAACGGAAAGACATGTTAATTGCTTAACAGCATATTCCCCTATATACAGTGGAAAACTGTAATAGCTCTCACGGGACATTTCATGTAATTTTTACAATAAAATACTGTTAAATGTATGGATTTTGGAAGTACACTGTAAAAATGAACCTTCCTGTTGCATTTAACGTACCTTATTGTAAAAAATACGGTAGCAATTTTTATGTTTTACATCAATGAACTAAAATTTACGGTAAAAAAACAACAACTGGCAGCTGTGGTTGCCAGTACTTTACTGTAAAAAATACGGTAGAAATATATGTTTTACAGCATTGAACTAAAGTTTATGGTAGAAACTGGCAGCTGGTTGCAAGCGATTTAAATTAAAAATTAAAAATTTAAATTAAAGCGATTAAAAATATGGTAGTAATATTTTATGTTTTACGGCAGTGATCTAAAGATTACGGTAGAAAACTGGCAGCTGTGTTGCCAGTACTTTACTGTAAAAAATGTGGTAAAAATATTTTAGGTTTTACGGCAGTGATCTAAAGATTACGGTAGAAAACTGGCAGCTGTGTTGCCAGTACTTTACTGTAAAAAATATGGTAGAAATATTTATGTTTTACAGCACAGAACTAAAGTTTACCATAAAAACTGGCAGCTGGTTGCAAGCGATTTAAATTAAAAATTAAAAATTTAAATTAAAGCGATTAAAAATATGGTAGTAATATTTTATGTTTTACGGCAGTGATCTAAAGATTACGGTAGAAAACTGGCAGCTGTGTTGCCAGTACTTTACTGTAAAAAATATGGTAGTAATATTTTAGGTTTTACGGCAGTGATCTAAAGATTACGGTAAAAAAACTGGTAGCTATGTTGCCAGTACTTTACCGTAAAAAATGTGGTAGTAATATTTTTGGTTTTACGGCAGTAAAGATTACGGTAAAAAACTGGGAGCTGTGTTGAAATACGGTGGAAACCTTTAAATATTTAAGGTTTTATGGCATACCATATTTTTGTTACGGTAAAATATTGGCAACCAAGCTGACATTTTTTTACAGTATATTTCACAGGTTTTTTTTACATTGTTTTTTTTTCCCCCCGTAAATTTAAGTCCCATATAAAACATAAAGGTTGCCACCATATAAAATACTGGCAACCACAGCTGCCGTTTTTTTTTTACCGTAAATTTCAACTTTTTTTTTCAGTGTGGACAAAATGAGTAAGTGCACAATTAATCAATATATTTGGTCCAATTTTCACAAAAGAGAAAAGCAAAAAATTAAGACATTTCAATATTGTTAAGTATGGACTACAAGACAGATGCGCAGCTTTTTTAAATCTACCACAAGCCAAAGAGTCCAAAATCCAACAGGCAGAGGTCAGGCGATCAACAAACAATATAACACAGTAGAGGCAAAGAACAATATCTCCAAAGAGATACCAGTCCAAAATCAAAAAAGCAAGAGAATTCAGATCACAAAAATCTTGGTAACATCTCAAACAACATGGAATGAGCGTATACTTCACAAAGAGTGTGAAAATGTACGAGTCTCTTTATATAGGGTGTTTAAGTATGTGTGTGAATTGATATCAAGTGTGTGATCTGAATTTGAGTGTAATAATAATGACATACCCTTGACAGCCTCCAGTACCAGGTGAACTTGAAGTGAGAAGTGACGGATACATCCGTTTGACACAACCTCTGAACTATGACAAAGCTCAACAGCACATCTTCACCGTCCAAGCTAAAGTAAAGACAAACTCTCTGACATCCTAACCTACATTTTACTAACTATAGTTCTTAAGGAATAATTTTTGAGTAAAAATTTTGTCGTTATTTACTCACCCACATGTTGTTCTAAACCTGTACACGGCATATTACTACCTTGAAGGTACATATAATACCTGTTGTTGAAAGAGTGCCACTCCATTGCCCTTTTTTTTCTGAGAGTGTAGGACTTACTTTCTTCTGTGGAAAACAAAAGCAGATGTTTAGTATGATTGTCCAAACTGCTTTTTCTCATACAATGAAATATACGTTTTTGGATGAACTATAATTTGAAGCTATAGATAGTAATAAAACCCTATGTTTCCTTGCAGGATATAGGAGATCTCAGTGACACCACAACAGTTACAATAACAGTTGAAGATTTTGACAATCTAAACCCTTATTTTGATCACAATTACTACAAGGCATCCATTGAGGAAAAACAGGTAAATGACGTCATGATCAATATTCAAACGCATGTCTGATCAAACAAATGAACCCTTCATGTCTTTTCTGTCCATGCACAGGTAGGACCGTTTTCAAACATCACTCCTGAGGCCATAAAAGCTCAAGATGGCGACAAGGGCATCAACGAGCCTGTACTTTACAGCATAAAATCAGGTGCTATTAACAGAAGACTTCTAGGTTACACAAGTACTGAGTAACATTGATTTACATATACTTAGGGTTAGGGTAGGATTATGGATTGGTTTAGGGCTGTTGGTTTTTTCGGATTCAAGTTTCTGATAATAATATTCACATTTCTGTTCCAGTACTTCCAAATGAATATCAGAGCAACTTTGACATCGATCAAAACAGTGGAGTCATCTCTGTGAAAACGGCAATAGACAGAGAGCAAATCGAGCAGATAACGGTTCACATACAGGTATCAGACGTTTCTGAAGACATCCATGAATCTAAAGAGGTTTCAGTAATGTGTTTGTTAATATTTTCTATTCATAATTTCCTTATAAATAGGCAACTCAGCAGTATGATGCCAGTAAGACGGCTAACGCCGTGGTGTCCGTCACCATTGAGGATGTGGATGACAAACCTCCAAAATTTGACCAGGATGAGTACACCGTATCTATTCTGGAAAATTCACCACAGTCTCAGTTGGTTCTTCAGATCAGAGTCACTGATCCAGACATGGTACTGTACTGTTGTTTCTGAAATGGTGTCTAAAACGGTAAAACTCATGAGAACTGTACGGACCAGGTCCCACGGTTCGGCACGCGTGTGATTTGCGGACTAACTGCCAAATTGAACCATCATAGAGTGAAAGATTATAATTTAGATGTTTTGATTTGCCAATTTACACATTCAAACAATTTTAAACGCAGAAGAAGAGGCGAAAATCGGGACTCACAGTCGCACACAGTTGAAGTGCACACAGAGAGAAAGAGAGAGAGAGAGAGGCGCATTTCAGATAGTGCTAGAACACATAATTAATTCCTTTTTGCGCTTTCTTGCCTTAAACGGACACATAAACACAAAATTATGTCAATGTACCCATCTAATTGCCCTTCCCGGCATGGATTCTCTCGTTTACAGTATGTCGTAAGTGAATAGTTGAGAAAAGCCGGATGTTGGTCAGTGCAGTCGGTCTTAAAGTGGCAGACAGCACACACCTACACTCAAAAAAATATTGACTTTAACTTTTTTATGTAAACAGGTTCCACATAACTGGGTTACGTAAAACAAACATAATTTGTTTAACATAATTAATTTGTAACTTCAACAATGGAATTAATTAATTTTAAGGGATCCAATTTAACTCTCAGCTGAGTGTTAAATGAACACTGAAGCAGTGTTAAAGTTAATGAGATAATTAAGTGAATAACTGAGTGATAATTGAGCATTATTGACACCTGATGTCACCAAGCAGAATCTCTGAAGGACAAATACTGAATTTTAAGTCACCATTATGGAGATCAGTATTTGTTTTAGTTAGGCTCTTGACCCTCACATCATTAACTTAAGATTTTGTTTGGCTGCTGTATCTGAGTTATAAAAGCCAGGTGAACAAATAAAAAAGTTTACCTTATGGATTATAACAGCACTGCCATTGTAGAGTATAACCTTTTCAATGAAATCCAAATGATCAAATTGAAAAAAACAACATTTCAATGCAGAGACAGACGTCAAGAATTACTGTATGAATCTCAGCAATGGTGACAAACAGATCACCTCTGAACAAAAGCTCAATATTTATTCATGCAGCAAAGCATGATGGGAGCCATGAATGAGTTTTGAATGATGATGAGATGTCTGTGTATGATGTTCTTAATGTCTACATAAACTATTTTTTAAGAAGTTTCTTTTTTTTTATTGATTTGATTCATTTGGATTTCATTGAAAATGTTAAAAATGGTATTCTCTACAATAACACATAAGGTAAACTTAAAAACTCAAAAATAGGGTTCTAGCCTATATGAGTTCAGAGATTCAGGTCAAATGATTGTGATATAATGATTATGTTAAAACACAACCAATACCACCAGATCACCTTTTCTATTTGTTCGTCTGGCTGTTATAACTCAAACAAAATCTAAAGTTAGTGATGTAAGGGTCAATAGCCCAACTAAAACAAACACTGATCACCGTAATGGTGACTTCCGTTGTGAAAATTCCGGTTTTCTCCTTCAGTTATTCTGCTTGTTAACATAAGGTGTCTTCAATAATGTTCAATCATCACTCAAATATTCAATTATCTCATTAACTTTAACACTGCTTCAACATGCGCAACCTGTTAGATTAAGTCAACATTCCAAGTTTTTGATGTACTAACCTTTTCTAGTTTTCTCTCCGATCAGGGTGGGTTCTCTAAAGGTCACTTTATCATGGTTAGCGATACCTTCGCTATCAACAGTCAAGGAGTAATATCACTCCGCAGCGACGCTACCTTGGATAGAGAAATTTTAGACAGTTACATCCTACAGGTACAAAGCAATCACATTCATTTCTTAAATCCAGCTACTTACAAAATGTTCAGGATGACTATTCATTCTGTATGGGATGCTTGCATTGTCTTTCTCAGGTTGTAGCTGTAGACCAGCCTGTCGATGGTTTAAGCTCCACAGCTCAGGTCATCATTACTGTTCTGGACGTCAACGACAACAACCCACAATTCCTTCCTCTCCCAGAGATCATTGAGATTCAGGAAGGTGTGTACACACCCTCATCACCTGGAGATGTGTGCAAAATCTCAGCCACAGATGCTGACATTGGAGACAACGGTCGTGTCACCATCACTACTTCCTCACACAGTGAAATATTCAGATTCAGAGAGGTGAGGACATAAACATATTGACATGACAATGTATTGTCAGATGTTCAGATCTAAAAATCTATTCCTTTATTTCATTCCTTCAGGATGGGACTCTAGAAGCTATCGAGGAGCTGGATCGAGAGATACAGGATGTGTATGATGTGCTCATTGTTGCTATGGATCATGGGACGCCACAGGGAAATGTAATTTGTAATTAATGTAATTTTTCATGATTTCCATGATGTGACTCTGCACTTCAGTTCAGTTTTGAGTCTCTTCATGGACTGCAAGTGCATATTTTGAAATGCAAGCTCCAATCTGTCCATTAAGCTTTATGCAATATATGGAGGTCAGAGTGTAAATATCTGCCAGGATACAAATTGTGACAAATGACAAAAAAGTACAAATTCAAAGCTCTGGATATCTGATACTAAAGCTAAACTCTACAGGAAAGTGGATGTCAAGGCCAGAGTTGAGAACCCCTGCTACAAAGGTTACAAATGACACATATAGCAAACCAGAGGCAGAATTATTTATCTATTTTAATCTGTAGATCCAACTCTATATTGATATTCAAAGCTCTTGATAGATGATACTAGTAGTACAATCCTTAAGTTAGATACTACACATTGCAAATATGAACTTTTGGTCTGCACTACAAAGGGTTGCTTGGGTTCATTTTCTGCAGAACATCACCACAGTGAGGGTCAGTATCACAGACGTCAATGACAACGCTCCAGTTTTCAGCTCTGACACCTACAGCAAAAGCATTCTGGTTAAAGATGGCAAGGTTGGAGAGGTGCTGCTGACACTCTCGGCCACAGATAAAGACGCTGGAAACAACGCACTTATTAGCTACAGGTAAGCTTAAGACTAAACTTCCAAGAGAAGATCTATAATCTGAAGGCTAAACCATGAACACACTTACCTACATAACTCCTTTAAGACAGATGCATGAATGTTGTGTTTCTGTAGTTTCTCTGAAGGCTCCTCAATGGTCGCATTGGATGCTGAAAAAGGAAACATCACTTTGACCTCTGACCTTAGCGAGGTCACCGAAGACACGTTGCTAACCCTCACTGCTATAGCGACAGATCATGGAACACCACCAAAATCTAAAGAAGGTTTGGGGCTTAGTTTGCGTAATTCCTGTAGAGATTCTGCCGTTAAATCAATGTAGATAACGTGGGAAACTCTTATTGGCAGCCGTTAATTCCCTCTTCGGTATTCAAATCTTATCTTATACACAAGTCAAGATTAACATCTTTCTTCTCTCTGTAGCCGAAGTCTTGATCCACTTCAAAATTGCTCCTGTCACTGAGAGTGTGAGTTTTGAAAACTCCTCCTACAAGTTCACAATAAAGGAGAATGAACCTGAGGCCTCAACAGTGGGGACGGTCAAGGCATTAACAGGAAGTCCACTGGTTTCGGTCAGCTATAACATGAAGTCACATGAGGATATCTTCTCTGTGGATGGTGAGGGAACCATAAAAGCTCTGAGACCGCTGGACAAGGAGGAAGAGGAGTGGTACATCCTTACAGTACAAGCCATAGACTCCCGAACTCCTGCAAACACTGCAGAGACAACGGTACTGTTCTTATTTTAAACTAAGCCCAGAAACAAGTGCACAATTTACATTAATACATGCACATATATATCAGAATGCAATGACACAAGCTTGTGCAGCTACATGTGTTTGAAGTGTTTGCATTCCCACACTTAGAATCGAGTAAGTTTCTGGTCTAAGTACTTCTCTTCAAGCACATCGAAGTCAAAATTTATCTTATTAAGAGAAAGCTGTCATAGGGCTCATTTATATTTGTCTTTTTTTCTCTCACAATCTTCAGGTCAACGTTCAGGTTGAGAACGTGAATGAGGCTCCTGTGTTTGACGCTGAAATGTATAAAGGAGAGATTTTCAGTATCGCTCCATACAAATATCCTATAGTGAAGGTCCAGGTGAGTGTGGCTTGGCTTATTCATCAGATATAAATGCAGTGGATGTAGTCTGATCTATTTTATAGTTAGTGGTGTTCGCTGAGGCAGACATTACTCTTATAAATGTTACTGCTTTTATCCTGACATTTAACATTTGATGTTTGAAACATTTCCCCCCTCTCTTAGAAAAAAGGTTCAGTGAGGTTTTATATAGAACCCTAAGATTCCTGATTCAATTTTAAAGAACCGTTCATATTTAAGGAGAAAAAATACTTTCATGTTTAACAGGTTGTTATGTTTATGAGCGGCTTACTTTATAAAATGTAATTTTTTTTTATTTATCAGTCAGACATACATGCAAAACAACATAAAATGTAATTAATATTAAAAACTAAATCCAATTTTTACAATTGATTTCATAAATGTATTGTAGTTAAAATGTGGTGTGTCCCTCAGGCATGGGACCCTGATGTGGGCGAGAGCTCAGAACTGAAGTATTCCCTGATGGAGTCCACAACTCTGCTGGATGTGGAGGCAAGCACTGGTCAAGTCTACGTACTGGATGTTTCCAGTTTTAGAGACAATCTGTTCACCTTTCAGGTTAAAGCCACTGATAAACATGGGCTGTTCACAACTACAACACTACAGGTGAGCAGAAACAGAGGGAGAAAAAAGAGAAAGACTCTTTCAAATGACCAATGGCATTGATTGAGAACAGAACACCTTTACAAAGATGGGCTTCTTGTGTTTGCCACATGCAGATCGAAGTAAAACAAAGTTTTGACAGCATTGCAGTCATTTCCCTAAACCGGCCCGTTTACATAGTGGAGAAGAATATAGCAGAGATGGAAGAGTGAGTAATCTCTGTTTGTATGTGTAATAAAAACAGAATAAGAGCATTTCCATTTGTGAAGTGTTAATGTGTTTTGAGCTGAGAGTGTAAATGGACACATGTTTAAGAAATCATTTAAAAATGAATTATTTTACTCACCTCATGGCATTCCTAATCAGTGAGTTCTGCTATGTTTTCACTGAAACACAAAAGAAAATGTTCATACAGCTCTTTTCCACACAATGTCATACAGTAAAGACCATTTCAAATAAGACAAAATAATAGTTTTTTTCTGTTTTACAAATCGGACTGAATTGGTACTTCTCACCTGCTCTTATTGTTCAATAGACCATCTGATAGTGTGCTTTTTCCTCAGTTCAATGGGGAAAGTTTTAGGCTGGACTGTGAAAATCCTCAGTGTGAGAGCTGAGGATAGGACTGAGATGCGCACCAATCTTCGAGAATCTGCCGCCAAGACTTACACCAGTTTCATCGCCATGGACTCCAGTGGTGCGCTCATTCAAGCCACGGAGGTCAAAGAGTAAGCTGAACTAATATTAGTATATTCAGACTAAACTGTAAAAAGATGATGTGGAAATATTCAATAGGTGATAGCCTTGTGGTCAGTGCTCCGACTGTAAATCAATTATAATTTTGATTCGTTTTAAAACTGATCTGAGATCTGAATACATTCATTTTCATTTTATCTTTGACTGATAAAGAGGCTATTACTTGCTGCCACCACATCCTGAAATGTTAACCTAATGTTTTTGAGTAATATATCAAACTAATTTATCAAACAAAGAAAAGGGTTAGGGTTAGGGGAACAGAGGTATTGTCTATATATACCCGAGTCGGTCGCATACACAATCAAAGATACTTTGGTGTAGTAGACACTTAAATTTAAAGTAACGTTTACTTCAGGTAGAGGTATGAACACTACTACAGATATAAGTTGACCAACATTACTTCTCTTATAAAAGTTTTGGATTGGCCATGCCATGGTTTCCCATGTACACAAAGTAACATTAAATTAAAACAGAGGTAAGACATACCCAAATTTAGGTTGGCCAAGCGGCATTTTGCTAGCCTGACGTCATCATACTCCAATTCTAGTGTGAATGTGAGTGATACTGCTCCATTGGGCTGTGATTATGGGGTGTGTTTCAACTGAACCAGAAAAGAAAATGCCTCTGCACACAACTGGATAGACCGAAACCCGTAGGAAGGACGGCAAAACATCTTTCCGATCGACAAATGCCTTGATCGCGGTTCTCCGATCCTCTTTTAAAATGAATGTGCTGTCGACGCGATGGCTGAATCCAAACATCTAAATTCTCCAGCGGCAGCCATTCTTTGTTGTAAACGAATTCAATCCAAGCGCTCTTTTGGTGACGTGGATGATAA
>NW_024121100.1:2884075-3054075 GCF_016745375.1 Pimephales promelas | reverse complement strand
ATCAATCTATCAATATCTGTCTATCTATCTATCTATCTATCTATCTATCTATCTATCTATCTATCTATCTATCAATCTATCAATCTATCAATATCTATCTATCTATCAATATCTATCTATCAATATCTGTCTATCTATCTATCTATCTATCTATCTATCTATCTATCTATCTATCTATCTATCTATCTATCTATCTATCTATCTATCTATCTATCTATCTATCTATCTATCTATCAATATCTATCAATATCTATCTATCTATATATCTATCTATCAATGGCTATCAAATATGTAGTGGGTGTGACTGTGTGTGTGTGAGTCACCTGATTTGAAAATAATTCCTGATTGAAAAATAAACTTGAAATCAGAATTGATTTTCTTTATTTGGTTGATCTGAATTGTCTGTTCTGTTTCACCTGGACTGCCAGAGGTACAGCTTTTCTAAAATGACGCAATGTGTTGTCTTTATAGTGATAAAATGTTTCATGTTGAACATTGCTTATGTTTTAGGGGCTTTTTTTTCAAAGTGAAGCAAATTAATATGTTCGTTAAATTAGTTATAATACATATTTTTGCTGCCTCAGGAAAAAGGGCACAGCTGAAACTGAAAGGAGATGCAGAACTGACCCAGTTGAACCTCAAAGGAGACACAGTATTGACATTGTTGCTGACTTTAACTCGTAAGTGCCAAAATATTGTTAAATATCTGATACAAATACTTTGAAAACCATGTAGCTAACCATGTTTTTATCTGCATTGATTTGTTCTGAGATGTTTGACTAAATATGTTTCTTCTTTTGTTAACAGAGACCAAGAACCAAGATAGGTAAAGCCCTTTGCTGTAACAACAAACTCATAGAGTATAATTCATTAAGTATCTTTTTTTTTTTTCATTAAACACGGAAAATAAATTCTTATTTGTCATAATTGTGTTTTGTGTTTCCCAGGATGAGGTTAAAGAGAAATTATGACAGAGAATCAGAGAATGTAAGTGATAATGGTGGAAACAGCATCTCTTCCCTCTAAAAACACCCTGATGGATCAAAGCTCCTCTTCTTCTCAGTGGTGTACAAGACTTCATGAACTTATGTCTTGATTAAGTAACATTTATAGCCCTGATCCTAAACTTGATCTGTAGGCAGCTGTTAAGGGTTGAGTTCCTTAAAAATGGAGGAAACAACTCGAACATCAGGACTTCTAAAGACAGAAATCAGGCTCTGGGCTTCAGCATTATAGGATTAACATCTCTGATCATGTGTCCTCAGTTCCAGGATCAGCCGTCAATGACAAACTCAAGCCACAACAGACACAACACAGGGCCAATTCCCTTCAAAGAGACGAGCATCACTCTGCTCCACTCATTACGCATTACTGTCTCACAGTGGCTGTCTGGATCACCCGACATGAAGCCGGACGTCACTGACACTTTATTCTGAACTGAAATGTTATTTTAAAACAGAATTCAAACTGAAAAATACAGATGTTAAGACAGATGTAGTGCTGTAGAGCAAACAGGCGAGATGGTGCTGGATACGCCAGTCATTGGATTGATTCCCAAGGAATACAAGAACTGCCAAATGCGTAAATGTAAATAAATGTAGATTTATTTTTTAAATATAGCTTCTGTGTCTTTAATTCACATTTGGCATTTGGTAAACTAACATCAAAAGTGTGTTATGTTAGAGATATTTACTTACATTTCCAGCCAGGTAAAATATTTATGGGAATTCACCATTGGCGGTGCGGGATAAATGGTTATCTTTCGTCCCTCTGCATGCAATTGGATAGCGCTACAACTAACCAGAGCGTTTTCCAACCAGCGGAGCTAGTAATAGATTCAACTTTTGCCGCATCTGGTCGGCAAAACTATGAACACATCTTCCTTTAAGAATTTCTTTGTTCTTTCGTTCTTTGTTCTTTTCTCAAAGAAAAGCTTAACTCTAAATCCTCCAGAGAGTCGGGCTTAACATAATCGCGGCCAAAGCCGATTCGAAAGTTACACGTAGCAAGGAACCGTTGCAACTCTGTCATCATTATGTTAAGCCCGACTGCCAACTCTATACACTATGTGATTGGCCTGACTAGAGTTTGGTTTTTCTAGCTTGAAAGCCAACGGAGAGTTGCTAGACCCTGGCTGCAAAATAAAATTAGTCTAAATAATATTTTGACAAGATCCATTAAATATTTATGAATAGTCAAAACATAGTTTTACATGTTAATACAGGGCCTTGCCATGCAGGTTTTAGACTAATGGTAATTCGGTTTGCCAATATGCGAGAGGATTTGAGAATAACAGTGAAGCGACGCAACTGATACTGGTAGGTAACGCGAGAGTAACACAATGGTGGATGTAGTATACGTTCAAATTTCATTCATACACTACACACATTCATACTAGGCTTAAGCAGAGTTCACACCACAACTATAACGATTAAGGTGTAATGAAGGATATCTTTGGGATCACCTTCAGTATGATTTTTTTTTTCAGCTGTCAAACGACAAAACACTGAAAGCCAATCAGAATCCATTCTAATTTGAGGTCTTGCGCATTTAAAATGGCAGACGACATTGTAGCTTGTTATTCCTGATATCAAAAATTGTCATTGTTCTGATTCGGTTGTAATTTGCCCTTAAAGACCACCAAGATCGATTTTTTCCATATTAATTTCTGAACATTTTAAATGTTTAATAAAGGGGCAAAAGTAATGAAAATGTTGTTGTTTTTTAGCAGCATTTGTGTAGTCTATATTTCAAATTTTGCGTTTTAAAAATAGAACAACTGTTCATTTTCGTTTTTCAAATACGGGTTAAAAAAGAAAAACGAATGGAGAAAAATTACATGGGCCATATTAAATATTTCAAATAATGTATTTGTAGATAAGTTTGATGTCTTGGGTCCATGTAAATTTGCGTGTTCCAAGGCTGGTTGTAATTGCGGCTCGACGAAGGCTACCCTGATTCAAAACCGACGCCAAATGCACCCTCGTGTGGTTTGCATCCACATTTTTATTGATAATAATAACTGTTGAGATGATGGACTGATACATTCGTCATCCTGAATTTTTATAGTAAAATTTTGCTTTACAAAGCACATACTGGTGATTAGTGATTCTCATGTGTGTAGTAAGCCTATATAAAATGGAGAGTGACGTCACCAGTCGAAATAACTGTACCCCAAAAATAGCTGTACCCCCCTGAAGCTCACTGTATAATTCGAACACTGCCTACATATGTGCAATTTAAGACTTTAGAAGGCCAAAAAAAGTATAATAAAAAGCTTTAAAACCATGTCAGTGCGCATTAGATTATTTTGTCAATGTCTTTCTTTTTCTCTCAGTCTCCTTATCCTGCCCTATTTTTTCTCCTCCTAAAGCTGAACTTTGACTGATAGTCTTTCATTTTCGTTTGTGTCAGTGAAAAAAACATATGTAAACATAGGCTTAACTGATAATTATACACTGTAAACCCTAATGTTGTCTTTACTTAAACAATCAAGTGTACTTGACTAAACATTACTTAAAATTTTGCATTTTGGCCCTGTCACTCAAAAATATAAGTTCAAATAACTTATTTACCTTCAAAATACGAAAACTTAAGATTTCAAGTGCTGTGAACTCAAAATAATGATTAAACCTTACAAAAGGTAATCTTCAAAAATGTCTTAACTGTGAAATGATGATACATTCATTCATGCTTTCTTCAAGTGCAAGGTGTCATTCTTATTTTACCAGAAAACAAATGGCTTTCATTTTACAATTATTGATTGTAATGGAAATAAACTGATGTTTATTTAAAAAAAAACCTGATACTTTAAACTTGACAAATAAACTTTATTACCCATATTCAAGTGCTTTTGTAATACTGGGGGTTGCACAATTTTCATACATTTCACGTGCACATATATGCCACGTGCCAAAATGCATGAAAGAGTTCCTCACATCAGCCACCAACCAAGTCTCAATAAAAAAAATACAAAATAACAGAAATACAGCGATGACACATTATGTTGAACGTTAAATCAAATTCATTTCAAAGGTTTAAAACGTCTCTCTCTGATCTTCCTCTGATGCGATTTGCCATGCAAGCAGTTCTGCATGGCAACAAGAGAACTAATGCGCTGATTGGTGGATTACAAAATTGGTGATTTTCGCATCGTCTCGTCAGTTGCTGACACCAGTTCAAATGTGAAGACGGGACGGGAGTTTTTCTTTGAGTAACATTCTCGGTAAGTACAATTATTAAGATATAAAGTTATTTTGTATGACTTTTTAACTCAGAAATATGTTTATTTAAATCCTTGCACGGTTAATAAAAGAGAACGCAGCCATAACGTTAATTAGTTCCTGGTCAAACTTTTCCAACACGTTTTAAGTGATGATATGATAGCTGCGATATCAAACGATTCATTAATTTATTAGTTTAATTGTGTAATCGTGTATTTCTCGGCAAAAGAACATAGTTAACTAACGTTAACGTTATTTGAGACCAGTCAACTTAGTGACGTTTTTTCTGGTCAATCTTTTGACAACCTCGACATTAATTAACAGTGTTTTCTTCATGACTTAGTTTGTGATAGTATGATTATTGAAATGTCAACTGCTTATTTTCTTATTTTACTAGTGAGAGCTACATATTCGATTATCTTTTTTTCTGTGCAAGAAAGAACATGGCAGCTATGCACAGACCATGTGGGTTATTTTTCCCGGGCAAAGGTCAGTTTTACCAGTAACTTGCAAATATTTTCATGATACATTTCTGATTTTGACTTGTAAAACGTAGTATTTCGTAAAGTATCTATCTTAAGTTATAAGAACATTTGTTACTAGCTACGAGTCTAGGACGAATGATGTTTCGTAGATTGTAAAATTAACGTCACGCTTGTCACCAATAATTACAGCGATTTAGTCATATGGAAAATACTATAGAAGTCAATGCGAACTAGCAACTTTTGGTTACAAACATTAAAAATATTACTTTTTGTTTTCAGCAGAACAAAGAAAACCATGCACACAACTGTTTGAGCATGAGTGGTCTATTCCTTTAACGTGTTAAAAATATTTCTTAGCCTCTACATTTGTTTCCTAATTATTTAATTAAAGCATTTCAATGTGCACGCTAATGTGATTATGTGATCTGCTCTTATCTCCCCAGTTCAACAGAATTGCTGGCAAAAACCTAAAGCAGGATTTCTACGAGAACCTTGATAGATATAGTCCACGGTTCATGGACCTTTTTTAAGCCAAAGGGGGGACTCCAGGTCAGTAACGTTACTTGGCTAACTTTTTGAATCAAATAAAGGTTAGTAATGGTTAATAATAAAAAAAAGGTTTTGTCTTATTTAAGATAACTTAAAGGATAACTTTTACTCACCCTCAAGTTGTTCCAAACCTGTATACATTTCTTTGTTAACGCTGAACACAAAGGAAGATATTTTGAAGAATGTTTGTAATTGAACAATTTTGGGTACAATTGGTGTTCTTAGTATTGTTATTTTTATTTTTTTTAGCATGTATAACTCAATGTTGGCCCAAAACTGCTTGGTTACAAACATTCTTCAAAATGTATTCTTCCTTTGTATTCAACTGAGCAAAGAAATGTACAGGTTTGGAATAACTTGAGGGTGGCTAAATGATGACAGAAATTTCATTTTGGGGGAACTATATCTTTTAAGAGCATTCATTTAATCGTATATTCTTATAAAAGTTCTTCAAATATATTGATTAGTTGTTGGCATTAATGGAATTTTGTGTTTTCCTCAGCCCAACCAACGGAGGTCCTAACCCTTGTGATTCAAGGACTACCTATCATGCTTGGAGATGATGGTGACTTCATTTCTTCAAGTCATGTTTAGTAAGTGCATCTGTTCTTCACGTGTTAACATAAAAACAACCACCTGTGCTCCCATTAGTCTAAGCATTTGTCAAGCATTTGAAAATCATGTTGATTTTAAAGCAATAGTTTCCCAAAAAAATTAATTTGCAGGAAATGTTCTCACCTTCAGATTATTCAAGATGAAGAAGAGTTTGTTTCTTCATCTGAAAAGATTTGGAGAACTTCAGCATTACATCACCAGCTCACAAATTGATCCTCTTTAGCAAACAGATGCTCAAACTTGTTCAAACAGCTGATAAAAACATCACAATAATCCACAATTAATCCACACGTTTGCTCTTTGGACTCTTACTTACAACACCCATTCGCTACAGAGGATCAATTTTGGAGCAAGTGATGTGATGCTACAGTTCTCCAAATCTTTTCAGATGAAAAAACAAAACAACAACTCTATATATTTAATGGCCCGAGAGTGAGTGCATTATCATGTTTGGGTGAACTATTCATTTAAAATACAAATGTAGCCAGTTCTTCAAATTAATAAATGTAATTTATACTGCATACTTTAAAAAAAAGTAATATCTTTGCTGGAAACATGTACATTTTCATAAAGTCAAATGCATACTTGTCCATATAATTTGGGATTAAGGTTAGTGCTATGTGTGTTTTTAATAAATCTAGTGCACGTTCTGATAAACATCAATTTATACACATTTGATTCCTGATCGTAATACTCTATTTATGTCTGTTTTTACACTAGGTGTCTGATCATCGCAACTCCATCCTTAATGTGCCAGTGGGCATCTTATTTGAGGACACTGACTTTCAGCCCCCCAATTCCTTGTATTTAACTTCTACGATTGGAATAATAAAATGCAGGACCTCCCACAGGCTATGTGTCTCCTCTTCGGTCTGATCTACGAACTTGAACTGAATTACCCCAAATCATTTGGCAACACGTTTGATTTCATCCAGCGTGTGTTAATGTCAATGGGACAATATTCTCTCAAGCCTAAATTGCAGTCTCTGGCAAACCAGCTTTTTGTAAAAAAAAAAAAAAAAAAAAAAAAAACTTCACTTTGAGACTTTAACACCACCCTGAGAATGTTCTACAAATGATTTGCAGGATATATATACCATGTATTGGTACCATTTTTACTACCTCTTCAGTTTTGTGACCCAGAAAATATTTGTTTAAAAAAAAAAATGCCACTTTGAGACTTTAATATTTCTGACAATGTTTTGTTTTGTGAGGGAAAATGTGGTTTAAATTGTGAAATGCTCTATAATTAATGTGCATTAGTCAATTTAGTATATTGTTACCATTGTTGGTAACAATACCTCTACAGTGTGTTCAATTACAGTATAGTTTGTACTGTAATATTGTGCAAATATTTGGTCAAAGACAGTGACTATGGTCAGTATGCTTTACTTATTTTGCTGTGATTGCATAAAGCTTAAACCAGTAAAATGTTAAAAGAATGTACATTACGTGTTAATGTTCAGTACATTTACAAAAATCTGAGACTTAAGTGTATTTTGTAAGTGATCAGAGTTGTACAATTGATATTGCACTACTTAATGTTAGATACTGTTGCCACATTTAAAGTTATGTACAGTGTTGACTCATTTCCATTTGAAATTTTGGTCAATAAAGACTCAAAAGATCAATATGTTGTTCATTGTTTTATGTAAGTGCAGTGTGCACACAGCTTACAGTCAAAAATAATAGCTTTAATATTTTGAAATAATATTACAGTAACATTTTCATGTTGAGTTTACTTAAATATACTTAAATATATAAGTACAATTGATATTAACACTAAGTTAAGTGAACTTTATAGTTTAAGTGTATTAAATAATCGTCAAGTTTGGTGAACTAAACAATTTAAGTCAAGTCTACATAACTACCAAGTTAAGTAAACTTAAATATGCAAGTTTTGGGTGACCCCATTACTCAATTAAATTGAGGGAACGAGTTTACTCAAATCAATTGAGTTAAATCAACTTATTAGGGTTTTCAGTGTATGTTTGAATCATGATCGTAAACAAGTTAATTTACTAAAAGGCTACCAGGTCAGTATTGCCAACTTCTACAAGCTTTGGAAATTGAAAATAATTTTAAATAATACAAAATAGGCAATATGTTTAAAGGCGCAAAATGAACCTTTGGTCTAATAAAACATTGGTACCTAGTCAACGGTTCTCTGAGATTTGTTTTCATGATAATCGAATGTAAAGAGTTTTATCTCTAAAAACTGTTTAGAATAGATTATAACGCTAGAATATGGGGGCATATAATAAGTAAAAATAAATCGCTAGTTAATACCACTAACAAGGCTCAAAATAGCCCCACACTAACACAGTAACATAATTAGGGTCCCTACATGCAAAATGAAGCATTGAGAACTTTGCAAGTTTGCAGACCGTTTAATGAGAAGATATTTGGTATCTTCTTAATGTCGAATGCAGTTCCGAACCGTACCGGTCTTTAACCCCTGTGTGTATATATATATATCTATATACATATATATATATATATATATATATATATATATATATATACTGTATATATATATAAATTAAATTAATTAAATAAATACAAACAGTTTAGACGTTTCATAACAAACAGGCAACAAGGTCTGTTTTAAAGGCAACAAGATCGCCACAAATCTGACTTTGTCAATTTCATTCATTTAAATGTCTTTTTTTCTCTATGTTCTGTATAGTTTGTTACCATGCAGAGTGCAGTAGAAATACTAGGTAGCAACTAAATAATGTTACAGATTGTGAAAGAACAACATAAACGATTGCAGGTATGGATTTATTTGTATTTTAAAATATTTTATTTTATATCACATACCCTTGTTTAATTTCAGATTTGTTCAAAAAGACAAAATGTCTTTGACTGCTCTTCCTTTAACTAACAACACAACCCGAAACAATCAAATTATACCGATTATGCCTGAGTGAACTTTAGTAACATGAACTTCAGGGGAAAATGATAACGTTATATAATTCCTTTTGCAATTCATAATTTATATTTGTTGAATCTATTTTCCTGCAGGTGGGATGAGTTGTGTTTTGTGGTGGATTTGTATTTTTGTCTTGTTTCCAGTCCAAATAAAAATTCTTAAATCAAAAGAAGCATTTTACTACATATGTAAAATGACAAGAAATGCACATGTGAGAGATGTGCACAAAAGTTTAAACTAAATCACAAACACATAACTAATCTAAACAAATACAAATCATGCATACATGGAAAATGGAAAAGTGAAAGTAACAGAACAAGGGAATGAATCTTTGAAAAGAGTATTTAAATAATGGCTGTGCAAAAGTTAATTGCGATTAATCGCATCCAAAATAAAAGTCTGTGTTTACATAGTATATTTGTGTGTGCTGTATATAATTATTTTGTATATATAAATACACACACATGCATGTATATGTTTAAGAAAATGTGTTATTCCTATATGAAATATTTATATAATATAGATTATGTATTTATATATATATACAGAATTTAAGCGCAAATCATTCTTAAATATATACATACATGCATAGGTATTTATATATACAAAATAATTATATACAGCACACTCAAATATATTACTGCAGGGGTTCTCAAACATTTTGGTGCCAGGTGTCATAAGGTTTGGCTGATGAACCCAATAGCAGACAGCAGATGATGTGCAAAGGGTTTATTTGTGACAAACAGGAAAAATAAAACCCACGAGGGGGCAAAACAAGGCAGGGTAGAACACACCAGACTAAGACTGAAACTAAGACAGGAACAAAACTACAACATGAACAGACTCTTCTCAAATAACAGCTTACTAAAAGAATTACTCACAGCTTGAAACATGCAACGTCAAACAATGAACCGACCCAGGACAGCAAACACAAGGGGATTAAATAGGGAACACTAATGACGAGGACAGGTGAAACTGACTAGACAATGAAGCACTAGACGAGGATAACAAGGGGGCGGGGTAACTTAACGAGACAACACAAGCACATGGCCCACACAGGCCATGCGCTTGTACACAAAACATGGGTCTGTCATGATCCTGCCACAAGACCAGGAAAAATCTAAGACTTGATGGCAGAATCATGACACCAGGGACCCCTTTCAGGGGAAAAAAAAATCCAAGGACCCCCCTCATATTTATAACAGTTATTGAGCACAAAGTTAATGTGTGAGCGGCAAATGAAATATTTTTGCACAAAATGAATGGTCTCCACCCAGGGTACTATGCAGGAATTTCTAAATAGCCTACTGAGGTAATGAAAGTGATCTTGCTAGGAATCACTTAGGATCCCTCACTTAGGAATTTTTGATGTTCTTGATCTACACATGTGCATTTTAAGGTGTTTTAAGGCCCCACAATTGGATAACTATAGATTTAGTAGAAGCATGTCAGTCAGTGGCATACATTTTTTTTTTTTTTTTTTTTTGTCAAGATGTCACGAAACACAATCACATATTCCAATCAGGAATGGCCTTAAAAGAGAAATGTTTCAATAATTAGGCCTATTCTGCACACAAATAAAGCCCATAAGCCTATAAATACAATGATAACGGCATTATATTTAATAGGTGCGTGCGTTGTTAATTTGAGCTACTGTAATTAGCTAAAAAAAACATACATATGTTAAATATATGAATCCATAATGTTAATCTCATGGGCACAGTATGTTTCTATTGACCTGCTTTTTCCTTTGTTAAAGTTGAGCTTGATTAATACTTTGCAAACTGATTGTTTCAGTCGTTTTTTAAAACTTTTATCTAAAACAGCTGTTTAGTTTATGTTAATTAAGGCCTACATCTTATCTCGCACTTTATGACCGTTGACTGAAACGTCGTGCGGGGAACTTTGAGTTCACTCCGACTCAAACATTTTGACATTGACGAGCTATCGTTGTTAGTCTGCTGAAGCACCTCAGACGAGAAGGTCAGTATCATCGCGATGTGCATCCTTGCAACCTCAGTTGTGGGTACGGCCCTGTCACTATGCACTTTTATTTTGATAATGATCAGACTTCTAATGTCAAATCTACAGTAGCAGTGCTAGAACTGACTATTGTGCGCGCACGCGAGACGCCGGCGCGCAATTACATGGGAATTTTTCCTCAGCAGTGGAAACAGGAATACTCTTATTTATGGTCATAGATAAGACAAGAGTGCATCATCCGAAACGGTAAAGTGTCCATTTTTTATTTGTGTATAGGCTACATTATAAATGACTACAAAATGTCATGCCTTTTAAAAATACAGAAAAGAACCGGATGCGGGTTCATGCCGTCTCTCTGTCTCCTTTCTGGCGCACGTCCCGCAAAATCAACAGCAGCGAATAGTCTACTTGACGCAAAGACATAGATTATCTATCTATAGAAAACTTTAAGTTTCTACTTTGTATTGTTTTATGTTAAATGCTTTATATAAGTTACTTAGGAATAAACAGCATGTTTTCAGATGATAAAGAAAACATGACTCATAGCATGGAAAAAAACGTTAGGTTGTAAATTATTTCGCGGACCCCCTGGCTTTAGCTCGCGGACCACCAGGGGTCTGCGGACCCCACTTTGAGAACCACTGTATTACTGTATATAAACACAGATTTTGGATGCGATTAATCGCAATTAACTTTTGCACAGCCCTAAATAATAATAATAATAATAATAATAATAAACTTTTGAGTTATACAGCAGTGCAGAGTGAAATATATATTGTTTTCACGTATCTTTACAGAAGTCTTTATATTTGAGTGAAAGGCTAGTCTTTGAGAGATTTTTTTTTTAATATGTATTAAAAATACAAGTCTAAAATGCAACACTCAATGTTATACAATGTAATAGGATTCCTTACTCAATCTTTCTACCCTGGCCTGAAAAAGGGCAAAGACTCCTGATATTGATAAGGTTACTATAAACGATAACATATATAAGATTTTTTTAAAATATATTTATAACTGTATTAATTGGTTTGAAATACAATCACACTCAGATTATAAACTTTTACTGTTGAATTGGTCTACTGGTGAAACACTGACTGAACTATAAACTATTCTATAAAATTCTTGTCAACTTCTTGAATCATCAACTTCTTTCCAGTAGATCCCTCCCACAACACTCCTGTTGGCCTTTATGAAGCACCTTTGACACTTTGATACCGGAGAATAACATGTTTATGGCATCAGCAACAGCTCAGATGGGGAAATTACACGAGGAATATTCATTCTCTCCCCTGCCAGCCTTCATAATACAGGCGGCACTGACAGTGAATTATGGAAAAGATGGATTTATTCTACATTTTATTTATTTTAGCTTGTCTTCATGTACACAGTGTAAGGAGTCCTGTTGGTAAGTCAAATTTATTCATAACCAGCTGAAGTTTAAGATGGTGGGCAGAACTGGAACTTTGTTAATTTGACTGTGTTGTTTACCAGAAAAGAAATGCGACTATCGTATATATCCAGATTTTTAATATCTATCTATCTATGGTACATGCCTGTTGTTTATAAACATGTTTTACGGGACAAAGGTCTTCTAATGAAGTAAATACTTTTCATGATGATGTTGATTTGTTTACATCATTTATATTTTCTATTGTAAGTCTACACACTGTTCATTAACTTAGCTTACTCTCTGAACAACTTGCATGCCATGGTGGCAAATGATTTATGTAAGGAGAAGATTTGAGAATAGCAGTTGAGTAGATATGATTGTTGCTTTATTCCGTATTAATAGATTATGATCCACAAATAAATTAATAAACATTTAGACATATTCACAAATAAATAGAATGAGATCCACAAATATACGTTTGGAGTTTCACAAACATTTACTAAATTCACAAATAGATAGTCAGCTCAATGTGGCCGTTATCTGATTGGCTTGAAGAAACGGTGGGTGGAGTTAAAACTGTGGCTTGGATTGATCCGTAATGGTCTAACGAAATAAAAATGTTAAACATCTTTTACTTAACCAATTTGTATGGACCTTATACTTCCTATCTGAGCCAATGCAGAATGAGCAAATAATTTCAGTGCAATGCAAATCGTGATTGGTTGGAGCGAGGGCATGCTAGAGTATGATCGGTCTGTGCAATGTGGCTGTTGTCTGATTGACTGGAGTAGACGGTGGGTGGAGTCTACTTATTTGTAAATTTGTCTCCACTCTACATGTCTTGATTTTTTTAGTCTATGGTCTTGACACCAGAAAAATGTTGCAAATTGCACAAATTAATAAATAAAAAACATATTTGTGAATATTTTATTGCCAAATGTCATTTTATTTACTTGTGAATTTAATTACTTTTAGTGATACTCCTAAAGATTATTTGTAGATCTCATTATATATCTCTTTACATTTATTAGTGGATCATAATAATTTGGAATAAAGCAACAATTATATCCCCATAGTTGAGCCATACTATTTCAGCTAAATTTCAACAATTTTTAAACTGCATGCTTAATTTCTCTTTTTCAATATATTGTGTATTACTATATTTAGCCTTTTATCTTTTTGTTAAGTCCTTAAACCAATGACTTGTTGTTTAAGATACCTCGTCAGAGATAAACTGTGTGACTGGAACTAATAAGTATGTAGGGACTGTCCTGGAGGGATATACAGGTAAGAAATGTCCACATGACTCAACAAACTAACTATGTATAAACTAGTCTACAATATTAGTTTTTCATTTACAAGCAACAATTTGTTTTTTGATTAATGTAATATTAAAGGGGTCATGAACTGCATTTATTATTTTAGAATGTTTCCTGTGCACTTATTACATTACTCTGATTTTTACATCAAAAATTATTTAGAAATAAAATGCATTTTTCCTACCCTTATTTTAGCCCTCTGATTGGAAGCTTGTTTCTGCCACCGAATAAAAAAAAAAAAAAACAATTGACTTTTTATCTCAGATTTAATATAAAGATGTAATTTCGAGTTCTAAAGTCTGAATTGCGAGATATAAAGTCAGTGTTGCGTGGTATAAAGTCAGAATTTGTGACAAAGTCAGAATTGTGTGATATAAAGTCGCAATTGCAAGTTATTAAGCCAGAATTGCGAGATATAAAGTCAGAATTGAGTGATAAAAAGTCGCAATTGCAAGTTATTAAGTCAGAATTGTGAGTTATAAAGTCAAAATAAAGTGTTATAAAGTCGCAATTGCGAGTCAAAATAGTCAGAATTGCGTGATTATAAAGTCAGAATTGAGTGACATCAAGTTGCAATTGCGAGTCAAAAAAAGTCAGAATTGCGAGATATAAAGTCGGAAATTGCGAGTTATAAAGTCAGATTTACAAGATATAAAGTCAGAATTGCGTGATATAAAGTCAGAATTGCGAGTTGTAAAGTCAGAATTGCGTGATATAAAGTCAGAATTGTGAGTTATAGTCAGAATTGCGAGTTATAAAGTCAGAATTGTGAGTTAAAAAGTAATAAAGTCAAAATAAAGTCAGAATTGCGTGATATCAATTCAGAATTGCGAGTTATAATGTCGCAATTGATATAAAGTCGCGATATAAAGTCGCACTCGCAATTGCGAATTATAAAGTCAGAATTGCGAGATATAAAAAAAGTCATAATTGCAAGTTATAAAGTCAGAATTGCGTGTTATAAAGTCGCAATTGCGAGTTATAAAGTCAGAATTGCGTTATAAAGTCATTATTGCGTGATTATAAAGTCAGAATAGCGTGATATAAAGTCGCAATTGTGAGTTATAAAGTCAGAATTACGTGATATAAAGTCAGAATTGCGAGATATAAAGTCAGAATTGCGAGATATAAAGTCAGAATTGCATGATATAAAATCAGAATTGCGAGATATAAAGTCAGAAATCCGTGATATAAAGTCAGAATTGCGTGATATAAAGTCAGAAATCCGTGATATAAAGTCAGAATTGCGTGATATAAAGTCAGAAATCCGTGATATAAAGTCAGAATTGCGAGATATAAAGTCAGAATTGCGTGATATAAAAAGTCTCTTTTTTTTACTTTTTGATATCAGAATTGCGTGATATCAATTCAGAATTGCGAGTTATAATGTCGCAATTGATATAAAGTCAGAATTGTGAGTTATAAAGTCAGAATTGCGAGATATAAAAAGTCTCTTTTTTTTACTTTTTGATATCAGAATTGCGAGTTATAATGTCGCAATTGATATAAATTCGTGATATAAAGTCGCACTCGCAATTGCGAATTATAAAGTCAGAATTGCGAGATATAAAAAAAGTCATAATTGCAAGTTATAAAGTCAGAATTGTGAGATATAAAGTCAGAATTGCAAGTTATAAAGTCAGAATTGCGTGTTATAAAGTCGCAATTGCGAGTTATAAAGTCAGAATTGCGTTATAAAGTCAGAATAGCGTGATATAAAGTCGCAATTGTGAGTTATAAAGTCAGAATTATGTGATATAAAGTCAGAATTGCGTGTTATAAAGTCAGAATTGCGAGATATAAAGTCAGAAATCCGTGATATAAAGTCAGAATTGCGAGATATAAAGTCAGAATTGCAAGATATAAAGTCAGCATTGCGAGATATAAAGTCAGAATTGCGAGTTATAAAGTCAGATTTGCGAGATATAAAGTCAGAATTGCGAGATATAAAGTCAGAAATCCGTGATATAGTCAGAATTGCATGATATAAAGTCAGAATTGCGAGATATAAAGTCAGATTTGCGAGATATAAAGTCAGAATTGAGTCTTATAAAGTCACAATTGCAAGTTAAGTCAGAATAGCGAGTTATAAAGTCAGAATTGCGTGATATAAAGTCAGAATTGTGAGATATAAAGTCAGAATTGCGAGATATAAAGTCAGAAATCCGTGATATAGTCAGAATTGCATGATATAAAGTCAGAATTGCGAGATATAAAGTCAGATTTGCGAGATATAAAGTCAGAATTGAGTCTTATAAAGTCACAATTGCAAGTTAAGTCAGAATAGCGAGTTATAAAGTCAGAATTGCGAGATATAAAGTCAGAATTGTGAGATATAAAGTCAGAATTGTGAGATATAAAGTCAGAATTGCGAGATATAAAGTCAGAATTGCGAGATATAAAGTCAGAATTGCGAGATATAAAGTCAGAATTGCGAGATATAAAGTCAGAATTGTGTGTTATAAAGTCAGAATTGCGAGATATAAAGTCAGAAATCCGTGATATAAAGTCAGAATTGCGAGATATAAAGTCAGATTTGCGAGATATAAAGTCAGAATTGAGTGTTATAAAGTCACAATTGCAAGTTAAGTCAGAATAGCGAGTTATAAAGTCAGAATTGCGTGATATAAAGTCAGAATTGCGAGTTATAAAGTCAGAATTGCGTGATATAAAGTCAGAAAAGTGTGATATAAAGTCAGAATTGCGAGATATAAAGTCAGAATTGAGTGATAAAAAGTCGCAATTGCAAGTTATTAAGTCAGAATTGTGAGTTATGAAGTCAGAATTGAGTGTAATAAAGCAATTCACTTTTATATTTTTTATTCAGTGGTGGAAACCAGCTTCCATAGTTGCAGCTGCAGGCAGTGCTTTGATAAAGACAATTCTACGCTCTCTCAAAGTCCGTGGCCAATTGCTGAAGACCTTCGTTATGGAAAATATAAATGTCCACAGAAAGAATTTTTTTAACTCTCAAAAGTAAGTTAGTTGAATGACCTTAAGAATAGGGGTCGGGTCATCTGGGAGGTCATTGGCAAAGGGAGCGTTCTTTGATTGTTTTCTGGATATAATTTAATCACAATGTAAATAACAGAAACAATGTGAAGTTGACCGTATAGTCACTGGCTTGATTTACTGACACAACAAGGATGTCTTGAGTTCTAAAACTAACAGGATGTTTTTATTTTTCTCATTCTCAATCCATGACCCCTTTAATGTTTTATTAATGTACTGTAGTGTTTTAATGTTGTGGTCATTTGAAACACCTTTCCATCTGGGCGCAGCATTACAAGTAGTAAAAGTAGAATGATCAATACTGGCATTATGTTTTAGACAGTCTATGAAGAGTATTAAAATATGTATCTGATCTGGCCTTCAGGAGATATAGAGATTATCACTAATATCGGACCTGATGATCGCCTGGTGCTGGAGGGATATTTTGATTCCATTGCTGAAAACTTTCTGGAGCTGATTTACTTCAATGGAAACTCAAACGCTACTGTACGAACCATCAAACCACTGGATGCTGATGAACTTAAGGAGGTTTGTTTCACTATTATATTTGTTAGATAAAGTATATAAATATAAAAAGAACATAACCATACATATTACTTTTATAATGGAAGAAAGTGCCACATACTGTGTGTCTCTTTGTGTGTTTTATTTCTTCCAGTCAGGAGGGAGTTTGTATTATTCAGTGACCTGCTCAAACACAGGGGTATGTTTATTTACACATTAGCATAATTCAATAAGAATGATGGAAATAGGTATACTCACATAAATCTTCATTACAAATATTTCATTGTACATTTCAGCTGAAAAATGCACGGGCGCTAGATATTCTGGATGTCAATGACAATCCTCCGATCTTCCAGAGTAAAACATACAGCGCCACAGTGTCAGAGGTGTGTGTAATGTCACATCTTTAAACAGCAGAAGTGTGTTTGGTCACTCAGAGACTCACATCTCTTTGTAAACTGTGTCTTTTGCTCCAGACGACAGCTGTGGGTTCAGATGTGCTCAGGGTTATAGCGGAAGATGCAGATGTTTCTCCAGAAAAAAACAATATTACATATTCTATACAGGTGAGTCTAATTTGATATAATACAAACATAACAGGCTTTCACAAAAGTAAAATTATAGAATACCGTGATAGTAGACATGTTCCTGGAACTACATTTCTCTGAAAACTTGACCGATTTGCTACTTAGCTGGACAAAAAGTGCAAAAATAATCATACAATTTTTTTAATCCATTTTCCCAAAAGAGAAAAACAAAATTTAAGAGATTTAGTTGGAAATGCTTTATATCAGGTGGTGATGGCGCAGTGGATAAGGGGTGGTGATGCCACCAATGTGTCCCTGAGCAAGACAATTAACCCCTAGTTTCTCCAGACGCGCCCGACTTCTGATGTATATAGCATTACTAAGTCGCTTTGGATAAAAAGCATCAGCTAAATGTTAATATGATTATGCTCACTTTTGTTTAGAAGACTACCATATAGATACTGTTATAGATTTTTTACTAAAACCTAACTATTATAGATTTGTTTCCCTAAAACTAATACTACCATAGTCCATTCGCTAGCATGTCTATATACAGTATATTGCCATATCCAGTCGATAATTCTAACTTACTTGTTTTCTTTCTGCGTGGACAGACAGACAGACTTGAGTAACTGTCCTTTAAATGCTTATTATTATGGCCAGGAGTTCTCGAGCAGTTCTCAGAGAATCTCAACCGAAAAAAAGATCACAGCAAGCCAGCAAGCCAGACACATCAAAATAGAATCATCATGACTAACATATAACGCTCTATTAAAGGGTACCTATTATGGATTTTTGAAAATTGCCCTTCATGTAGTGTGTAACATAGATCTAAGTGAACGAAAACATACAAAGTTTTAAACATGAAAGTTCACCGTATACAAAGTTATTGTCACTCAAAAGTAAGAGTCGACTGTGAGTCGCTGATATGAATCGTTCGACGAACGATGCTTTTCCTTTGTCTAGTTGACGTCAACAACGGCAAGTTATTTGTTTAAATTGTTTACAACAACTTTAATTTAATTTAAGTTTTTTATGACTTCTAAGTTAATTTTATTATATGGTGGTTAATCAATTTAAAAATTGAAATATTTAATTTAGATCATATTTAACACTATGTGTAAATATGAATATTAAATGTGTTCAGTTATTTTTTAGAAAATACATAAATATTTGAGTGTAATAATGTGTGAGCTCAGTTTGTGTCATTTAAATCATGTCTTAACAGCCTCCAGCACCAGATGAATTTGAAGTGAGAAGTGACGGAAACATCAGGTTGAAACAACGTCTGAACTACGACAATGATAAAGAGTACATCTTCACTGTGCAAGCTACAGACAAAGTAAAGACAAACTTTGACATGCCAGTCCCACATCCATTTTACTAAGCATTGCTTTACATTTAGAATAGTTTTCCAAAAGTGACAATTATTTTACTCACCCACAAAAGTTGTCACTGGGGCGTTACTCTTACAAAAGGTACACCTTTGTATCCTTCTTTACACCTAAAGGGTGCAGGCATATTTATTAGTACCTCAAAGATATGTAAAACATTCTGTAAGGGTGCCACTCCATTTCCCTTTTTTCTAAGAGTGCAGGACTTACTTTCTTCTGTTTAGTAGAATTGTCCAAACTGCTTTTTCCCATTCATTGAAATATTTTATTTTAGATATATAGTTTTTATATAGATGATATTAAAACAGTATGTTTTTTTGCAGGACAAAGAAGAATTCAGTGACACCACAACAGTTACAATAACAGTTGAAGATTTTGACAATCTAAACCCTTATTTTGATCACAGTTTCTACAGGGCATCCATTGAGGAAAATCAGGTAAATGACGTCATGATCGATATTTAAACGCATGTCTGAACAAACAAATGAACCCTTCATGTCTTTTCTGTCCATGCACAGGTAGGACCGTTTTCAGAAGTCACTCCTGAGGCCATAAAAGCTCAAGATGGCGACACGGGCATCAACCAGCCTGTACTTTACAGCATAACAGCAGGTGCTGTTAACAGAAGACACTTGCATGACACGAGTCCTAATCTAAATAACCTCCTCCACCCGTTTCCCAATCAAGTTTCTCTGTAGATGCGTGAGAGCAAGAGTGAAACACTGATTTTAATTCTGATAATACAAAAAAATTCCACCCAACTCTAGTCAAGCACAGTAAATGTGATAAAACAAGTACTTTACACTGCTAATAACACACTTCTGTTTGAATAAACAAATATAGTCATATTCTATATTAAGTTTCTGATAATAAAACAGCAAATATCCACATTTCTGTTCCAGTCTTTCCAAATGAATATCAGAGTAACTTTGACATCAATCAAAACAGTGGAGTCATCTCTGTGAAAACGGCACTAGACAGAGAGGAAATCGAGCAGATAACGGTTCACATACAGGTATCAGACGTTTCTGAAGACATTCATGAATCTAAAGAGGTTTCAGTAATGTGTTTGTTAATATTTTCTATTCATGATTTCCTTATAAATAGGCAACTCAGCAGGATGATGCCAGTAAGACGGCTAACGCCGTGGTGTCCGTCACCATTGAGGATGTGAACGACAACCCTCCAAAATTTGACCAGGATGAGTACACCGTATCTATTCTGGAAAATTCACCACAGTCTCAGTTTGTGCTTCAGACTAGAGTCACTGATCTAGACCTGGTACAGTTCCTGAAAACATCGCTGTCTCTTTGTAAAGTAGATCAAAAACACAAAAATAAAAAATACAGTTCTGGCAGGTCACGTTAGTCAAGCTCGCATCACCTGACTCCACGATGATCCACATCTATCTATAGGAATGTGACGCCTATCACTGTATGCATATAATACAGTATCCCTCCTCCATCCCCAGCTCCTCCTCTCGCCTGAATCAGAATAAATTCTCGAATTATGTTGTACTTTAAAATCTTGAATTTATTATATATGCATACATTCATGTTGGTTCTGTTCTGTTTACCCTAAGGGGGGTTATTGCTGCTCTTATCCATGCTACGCTACAGGGAGTTCTCGCCCAGAAAAGAAACATATCGCCAATCCAAACTGGATGCTAATTGTCATATTATATTTTGCGATAGTGGTCCTGATCTACTAATTTCTTGCACATGCGTCGTGGCGCTCTAATGAACTCACTCAGAGGCCCACACAGAAGAAAATGCATTGTTGAATAAAGCCATTATTTTCAGGGAGGGTTGCGCACAAAAAGTATTCTCGTCGCTTGATAAACTTAAGGTGTATGTAACTTTTTGACGAAAATGCCATAATATGCTAGCAGACGTTTAGGAAACATATTGCACCTTTAAAACTCTCTTCTAACTCCCCAAGTCTTTAAACTTAAATCAAGCTGATATAAACTTCCTATTAAGGTTGTCAAGCCAACATTCAAAGTTTGTTTTAATGTACTTACCTTATCTAGTTTTCTGTCTGATCAGGGTGGGTTCTCTAAAGGTCACTTTATCATGGAGAGCGATACCTTCGCTATCAACAGTCAAGGAGTAATATCACTCCGGAGCGACGCTACCTTGGATAGAGAAACTGTAGACAATTACATCCTACAGGTACAAAGCAATCACATTAATTTCTTAAATGCAACTACTTACAAAATGTTCAGGATGACTATTCATTCTTTATGGGATGCTTGCATTGTCTTTCTCAGGTTGTAGCTGTAGACCAGCCTGTCGATGGTTTAAGCTCCACAGCTCAGGTCATCATCACTGTTCTGGACCTCAATGACAACAACCCACAATTCCTTCCTCTCCCAGAGATCATTGAGATTCAGGAAGGTGTGTACACACCCTCATCACCTGGAGATGTGTGCAAAATCTCAGCCACAGATGCTGACATTGGAGACAACGGTCGTGTCGCCATCACTACTTCCTCACACAGTGAAATATTCAGATTCAGAGAGGTGAGGACATAAACATATATAGACATGACAATGTATTGTCAGATGTTCAGATCTAAAAATCTATTCCTTTATTTCATTCCTTCAGGATGGGACTCTAGAAGCTATCGAGGAGCTGGATCGAGAGACACAGGATGTGTATGATGTGCTCATTGTTGCTATGGATCATGGGACGCCACAGGGAAATGTAATTTGTATGTAATTTTTCACGATTTCCATGATGTGACTCTGCACTTCAGTGCAGTTTTGAGTCTCTTCATGGACTGCAAGTGCATATCTCGAAATGCAAGCTCCAATCTGTCCATTAAGCTTTATGCAATATATGGAGGTCAGAGTGTAAATATCTGCCAGGATACAAATTGTGACAAATGACAAAAAAGTACAAATTCAAAGCTCTGGATATCTGATACTAAAGCTAAACTCTACAGGAAAGTGGATGTCAAGGCCAGAGTTGAGAACCCCTGCTACAAAGGTTACAAATGACACATATAGCAAACCAGAGGCAGAATTATTATCTATTTTGCTCTGTAGATCCAACTCTATATTGATATTCAAAGCTCTTGATACCTGATACAAGTACAATCCTTAAAGGAGTAGTTCACTTTTGAAAAAACTTTTGCTGATAATTTACTCACCCCCATGTCATCCAAGATGTCCATTTCTTTCATTATTCAGTCGGAAAAAAAAAAAAAAAAAAACGGTTCAAGGCCCAAAAGACACTTTCAGTACAAACTGCAAACTGTTCAAATGGCTTTAAACAATTCCAGACGATGAATAAGGGTCTTATCAAGCGAAACGACCGATCATTTAAAAAAAAAAAAGTTTAAGTTTTATAAGCTCAAATGGTCGCCTTGCTCTGTTCTGTGACGCACGTTCGTGACTCTCCTGTTCGAACTCGTTCATCAAAATGAACAAATCTTTTTACAAGACATTTGGTTCATTCAACGAACAAAACGAACGAATTTGAGCTTATAAAACTTAAACTATTTTTTTAAATGAGCGATCGTTTCGTTTGATAAGATTCATCATCTGGAATCGTTTAAACTGTTTGGTTCCCAGTAAAGTCCATTATATGGAGAAAAATGCTGGAATGTTTTCATCAAAAACCTTAATTTCTTTTCGACTGAAGAAAGAAAGACATGGACATCTTGGATGACACGGGGGTGAGTAAATTATCAGCAAATGTTTTTTGAAAAGTGAACTACTCCTTTAAGTTAGATACTACACATTGCAAATATGAACTTTTGGTCTGCACTACAAAGGATTTTGGGGTTCATTTTCTGCAGAACATCACCACAGTGAGGGTCAGTATCACAGACGTCAATGACAACGCTCCAGTTTTCAGCTCTGACACATACAGCAAAAGCATTCTGGTTAAAGATGGCAAGGTTGGAGAGGTGCTGCTGACGCTCTCGGCCACAGACAAAGACGCTGGAATCAACTCGCTAATTAGCTACAGGTAAGCTTAAGACTAAACTCCCATTAGGATCATCAATATGAAGGCTAAACCATGACACACGTACCTAGATAACTCCTTTAAGACAGATGCATGAATGTTGTGTTTCTGTAGTTTCTCTGAAGGCTCATCAATGGTCGCATTGGATGCCGACACAGGAAACATCACTTTGACCTCTGACCTTAGTGAGGTCACAGAAGACAAACTGCTAACCCTCACTGCTATAGCGACAGATCATGGAACACCACCAAAATCTGATGAAGGTTTGGGCTTAGTTTGCGTAATTCCTGTAGAGATTCTGGTGTTAAAAAATTTAGATAATGTGGGCAATTCTTATTGGGAGCCGTTAATTCCCTCTTCGGTATTCAAATCTTCTCTAATAAATAAGTCAAGATTAACATCTTTCTTCTCTCTGTAGCCGAAGTCTTGATCTACTTCAAAATTGCCTCTCTCACTGAGAGTGTGAGTTTTGAAAACTCCTCCTACAAGTTCACAATAAAAGAGAATGAACCTGAGGCCTCAACAGTGGGGAAGGTCAAGGCATTAACAGGAAGTCCACTGGTTTCGGTCAGCTATAACATGAAGACATATGAGGATATCTTCTCTGTGGATGGTGAGGGAACCATAAAAGCTCTGAGACCCCTGGACAAGGAGGAAGAGGAGTGGTACATCCTCACAGTACAAGCCATAGACTCCAGAACTCCTGCAAACACTGCAGAGACAACGGTACTGTTCTTACTATAAACTGAGGACAGAAACAAACTCTACTCAAGTGCATAGCTTGTATTGCAGCTGCCAGTCTCTGCTTTAACCGAGGAGTTTAAGTGTGCCAAAGTCAGGCTGGAAAATGACCTTAGTAGAGTCACGTGACAAATGTGTAAGGGAGGCAGCCCCTGTGTTAAAAACTGGTAGGAAGTGGTCAGCAGAGAAAGCTGTAGTAGAGGCAAAGGCTGCCCTTCATATTGGGGATATTGTGGGACAGGTACAGCATGGAAGAGGGGGTTTTGGGCTTAGCGTAGCTTCTCCTAAGTGGCACAAGGCAGGCCCAGCCCAAAGGAGGAAGCTGGTAGTCAACGAGGTGTGAAAGCAGGAGGAGAAGATGAGGTGTATAAAGGCCATTTGCCAGGCCAAGCAGGGAGAGTGTGGAACAACGCAAGTTGGGCTGGTAAGACCTTTGGTCAATGGAAGAGAGTAGGATCAGTTTCCTTATAAGGTCAACATATGATGTCCTCCCATCACCGCAGAACCTAAACCTCTGGGTAGGAGAGGATCCCTCTTGTCCTTTGTGTTCATCACCTGCCACATTAAGGCACACTCTGACAGGATGTAAGGTGCCTCTTAGCCAGGGTCGGTTTACTTGGCGCCATGACCAAGTACTGCAATGTTTGGCTTTATCATTGGAGGGCAAGCGTAGTATGACCAATAAGTTGCCGCCTGCAAAACATTACACGCAGAAGACAATATTCCTCCGCCCAGGCGAGCAACCACCAAGAAAAGGTGTTAACACCAATTATCGCCCAGGACAACTGGAAACTGCTAGGGACTGGAAGATGCTGGCTGATCTTGATCAACGGCTTATTTTTCCACCTGAGATTGTTACCACTAACTTACAACCAGATATTGTTTTTGTGGTCTGGATCAGCACGCATTGTTCAGCTGATAGAGCTAACAGTGCCATGGGAGGATGCGGTAGATGAAGCATATGAGAGGAAGAAATTGCGGTATACTCATCTGGCCACTGAGGTTGCGTCGCACTGTAAAGAACTTATCTGAAGCAGCAGAAAGGAGCAGCTCTGGCTGTGGTTGAGACGGAAAGATTCTAGCAGGCTGTGTACAGGCCGCCACGCTACGGTTTCGTAGAATTCTTGAAGAGTCTGTTTGTATAGGCTGCACTGAAATTACAGTCATTACGTTCCTGTCTATATTGTTTGAATGACGGTGGTTGGCCAGATATTGAGGTTCGCAATAGGTGGTATGCCATACGGAACCGTTTGCCACTGAAACTGCTTTATAACGCACCAGTGGGGCTCGACAGCCATTATCAAACGGGTTGGAGCGTATGCTTGGGTTGCGCGTGATTGTGGTTAGGTCTCTGTAGGTGTCAGTAAGCTGGGCTGAGTTGAGTGGGGGGCGAGGGGGGTGACTCTGGGACGCCAGGGTCACTGTCGAGCCCTCTTGATGTGTCGTGGGCTAGTCGACGAAACACTGAGGATGGAAGGTGCCCACTTGAAGACCCTAGAGATGTCCCCTACTCGGCTCAATCCAGACGGTTGTCGTGGTGGTCCACTAGGGAGACCACACTGTAGTTGCAGCCGTCGTTTGTGCTGACGCGGCAAGTACACTGCAGCCGTTAACGCCGGACAGAAGGGGAGTCACACCACCATATGGAAAGAAGCGTAAATGGATGGAGAAGCATAGTTTACTATAAAGCTACGTCTTAGCTTACCTTGGCGAAAGCCAAGTATAAATCAGCATGAAGTTTTAACATCTACTCTCGTGTAATGGAAATCACAATTTACATTAATACATGTACATATGTATCAGAATGCAATGACACAAGCTTGTGCAGCTACATGTGTTTGAAGTGTTTGCATTCCCACACTTAGAATAGAGTAAGTTTCTGGTCTAAGTACTTCTCTTCAAGCACATCGAAATCAAAATTTATCTTCTTAAGAGAAAGCTGTCACAGGGCTCATTTATATTTGTCTTTTTTTCTCTCACAATCTTCAGGTCAACGTTCAGGTTGAGAATGTGAATGAGGCTCCTGTGTTTGACGCTGAAATATATAAAGCAGAGATTTTCAGTATCGCTCCATACAAATATCCTATAGTGAAGGTCCAGGTGAGTGTGGCTTGGCTTATTCATCAGATATAAATGCAGTGGATGTAGTCTCATCTATTTTATAATTAGTGGTGTTCGCTAAGGCAGACATTACTCTTACTAATATTACTGTTTTTTCTCCTGACATTTAACATTTGATCTCTAAAATGTTTTCCCCAAAGCAGCTTAGAAAAATGGTTCAGTAAGGTTTTATATAGATCCCTAAGATTCCTGACTCAATTTTAAAGAACCCTTCATATTTAAGTAGAAAATACTTTCATGTTTAACAGGTTATTAAGAAAATTCTTTTGATAACTTATGTTTATGAGCTGCTTACTTTATTAGATGTAATTAATATTAAAAATTAAATCCAATTTTTACAATTGATTTCATAAATGTATTGTAGTTAAAATGTGGTGTGTCCCTCAGGCATGGGACCCTGATGTGGGCGAGAGCTCAGAACTGAAGTATTCCCTGGTGGAGTCCACAACTCTGCTGGATGTGGAGGCAAGCACTGGTCAAGTCTACGTACTGGATGCATCCAGATTCGGAGACAATCAGTTGACCTTACAGGTTAAAGCCACTGATAAACATGGGCTGTTCACGACTACGACACTACAGGTGAGCAGAAACAGAGGGAGAAAAAAGAGAAAGCTTTTGTAAGACTGTTTCAAATGACCAATGGCATTGATTGAGAACAGAACACCTTTACAAAGATGGGCTTCTTGTGTTTGCCACATGCAGATCGAAGTAAAACAAAGTTTTGACAGCATTGCAGTCATTTCCCTAAACCAGCCCGTTTACATAGTGGAGAAGAATATAGCAGAGATGGAAGAGTGAGTAATCTCTGTTCGTTATTGAAACATGTAAACAGAATAAGAGCATTTCCATTTGTGAAGTGTTAATGTGTTTTGAGCTAAGAATGTAAATAGAAAAAATTATTTTTAATTTTCAAAATAATTTAAAAATGAATTATTTTACTCACCTCATGGCATTCCTAATCTGTTGTTTCTGCTGTTTTCACTGAAATACAAAAGAAAATGTTCATACAGCTCTTTTCCACACAATGTCAGTAAAGACCATTTTAAATAAGACAAAACAAAACTGTTTTACAAATTGGACTGAATTGGTACTTCTCACCTGCTCTTATTGTTCAATAGACCATCTGATAGTGTGCTTTTTCCTCAGTTCAATGGGGAAAGTTTTAGGCTGGACTGTGAAAATCCTCAGTGTGAGAGCTGAGGATAGGACTGAGATGCGCACCAATCTTCGAGAATCTACAGGCAAGACTTACACCAGTTTCATCGCCATGGACTCCAGTGGTGCGCTCATCCAAGCCACGGAGGTCAAAGAGTAAGTTGAACTAATATTAGTTTATTCAGACTGAACTGTAAAAAGATGAACGTTATGAATGAACGTTACTGTGAACGCGTTCATTCTGATTCTGGTGTCTGTGAACGCATGCTCTCTCAGTTCAACTTCGTTCAATCGGGTGCCAGATTTCCCAGCTTAAACGCACGTAAACAGCCTTAATATGTAGCAAATATGTAAGGCTCAACTAAACCAAACACTGATCACCATAATGATGACTTAAAAATTATGGTTTTCTCCTTCAGTGATTCTCCTTGTTAACATCTGGTGTCTTTAATAATGATCAATCATCACTCAATTATTCACTTAATTATCTCATTAACTTCAACACTGCTTCAGTGTTCATTTAACACTGGGGATTTAACTGTGTAGATTAGGATGATGCTTAGGTGAGACTTGCGTCTCAAATGGTGATGCTAATTCACAAGAGAGAGTTCAAATGTTAATTTCCAGAAAGGTCCTTTGTCTTCTCAGGGAGTGATTGTTTCTCAACCAGACTGCCCATATTTTCTTACATATGTAATTATAATAAGAATGAGAGTGTTATGGCCAGAAACATAATTATCTTCACTTCCACAGGAAACTGAACAATGAGAACAAAGATTTAACGTTTGAGCTGGAGAAGGTTTTTGGACCTGGTTTGGAAATCAAAGTGGAGGACAGTTCTGGAGAATCTGGAGAATCCAGTCAAACCGTCACAATCGCTCTCATCGCTGTCAGTGTTGTGCTGGCTGTAGTCATTGTGACTTTAGTGTTAAAGATTATCCATCTTGTGAAGTAAGATATTACTGGCCATATACAGTTCTTTCTTTCTTTCTTTCTTTCTTTCTTTCTTTCTTTCTTTCTTTCTTTCTTTCTTTCTTTCTTTCTTTCTTTCGTGAATGACCGAATAATAACTAAATTTTTAACTTACATGAAAAGAACAGCTTAAAGTCAACATGAAATCAGGATTGATTAAATTGTCTGTTCTGTTTCATGTGTACTATACAGCTTTCCTAAAACGCTGTAATGTTTAGTGATAAAATTATGTTTCAAGTTGAACATTGCTCATGTTTTAGGGGTCATTTTTTCAAAGTGAAGAAAATGATTGTTTGGTAAATTAGTACTAATATATATTTTTGCTGACGCAGGAAAAAGGGCACCAAGTCTGATGGACAAAGTTTAAGCACTGGCATTGATCTACCTGAAAGGAAAGTCAGTATTGACCGCCTTGTTGACTTCGACGTGTAAGTGCAAAAATATCGTTAAAATATCTGATACAAATAGTTTGAAAAGATTGTTCTCAAACACAAAATTGATATTATGCATCAGTTACCATGTTTTTATTTGCATTGATTTGTTCTGAGATGTTTGACTAAACATGTTTCTTCTTTTGTTAACAGAGACCAAGAACCAATAAGGGTAAAGCCCCCTGCTGTAACAACAAACTCACAGAGTTTTCATTAAGTAAAATTTTTTTATTAAACATGAAATATAAATTCTTAATTATAATTTTGTGCCTCATGTTTTGTGTTTCCCAGGATGAGGTTACACAGAAATTTTGACAGAGAATCAGAGAATGGAAGTGATAATGGTGGAAACAGCATCTCTGCCCTCTGAAAACACCCTGATGGATCAAAGCTCCTCTTCTTCTCAGTGGTGTACAAGACTTCATGAACTTATGTCTTGATTAAGTAACATTTATAGCCCTGATCCTAAACTTGATCTGTAGGCAGCTGTTAAGGGTTGAGTTCCTTGAAAATGGCGGAAACAACTCGAACATCAGGACTTCTAAAGACAGAAATCAGGCTCTGGGCTTCAGCATTACAGGATTAACATCTCTGATCATGTGTCCTCAGTTCCAGGATCAGCCGTCAATGACAAACTCAAGTCACAACAGACACAACACAGGGCCAATTCCCTTCAAAGAGACGAGCATCACTCTGCTCCACTCATTACGCATTACTGTCTCACAGTGACTATCTGGATCACCCGACATGAAGCCAGACGTCACTGACACTTTATTCTGAACTGAAATGTTATTTAAAAACAGAATTCAAACTGAAAAATACAGATGTTAAGACAGATGTAGCAGTCCTGTACAGCAAACAGGAGAGATGGTGCTGGATACAACAGTCATTGGATTGATTCCCAAGGAATAAAATAACAGTCAAATGTGTAAATGTAAATAAATGTAGATTTATTTTTTAAATATAGCTTCTGTGTCTTTAATTCACATTTGGCATTTGGTAAACTAACATCAAAAGTGTGTTATGTTAGAGATATTTAGTTACATTTCCAGCCAGGTAAAATATTTATGGGAATTCACCATTGGCGGTGCGGGATAAATGGTTATCTTTCAAAGTCCCTCTGCATGCAATTGGATAGCGCTACAACTAACCAGAGCGTTTTCCAACCAGCGGAGCTAGTAATAGATTCAACTTTTGCCGCATCTGGTCGGCAAAACTATGAACACATCTTCCTTTAAGAATTTCTTTGTTCTTTCGTTCTTTGTTTTTTTTCTCAAAGAAAAGCTTAACTCTAAATCCTCCAGAGAGTCGGGTTTAACATAATCGCGGCCAAAGCCGATTCGAAAGTTACACGTAGCAAGGAACCGTTGCAACTCTGTCATCATTATGTTAAGCCCGACTGCCAAGTCTATACACGATGTGATTGGCCTGACTAGAGTTTGGTTTTTCTAGCTTGAAAGCCAACGGAGAGTTGCTAGACCCTGGCTGCAAAATAAAATTTGCTGCCGCTAGGGTGCATCTAGATTGCTATAGGCTAGAAAAAGGGTCCTTAATGAAGGAATTTGGTTGAATGCTTTGGTTTGGAATTTTCCATCAAACAACATATACAAAAAAAAATGTCTAATTGTTACTTTTAATTATGTATTTAATTTAGTAAAATGCTGGAAACATTTGTTTTATGAAGATGTATGTATGAAGATCTTAAATGCTGTTACAGATAAACGGAGTTTGACTAGTCAAAATGTATTTAAAGATAGGCTATCTCAAATCAGATTTCTTACTGGTGCTAATATAATTGTAGATACCTCTAGTCTAAATAATATTTTGACAAGATCCATTAAATATTTATGAATAGTCAAAACATAGTTTTACATGTTAATACAGGGCCTTGCCATGCAGGGGTTTTAGACTAATGGTAATTCGGTTTGCCAATATGCGAGAGGATTTGAGAATAACAGTGAAGCGACGCAACTGATACTGGTAGGTAACGTGAGAGTAACACAATGGTGGATGTAGTATACGTTCAAATTTCATTCATACACTACACACATTCATACTAGGCTTAAGCAGAGTTCACACCACAACTATAACGATTAAGGTGTAATGAAGGATATCTTTGGGATCACCTTCAGTATGAATTTTTTTTCAGCTGTCAAACGACAAAACACTGAAAGCCAATCAGAATCCATTCTAATTTGAGGTCTTGCGCATTTAAAATGGCAGACGACATTGTAGCTTATTATTTCTGATATCAAAAATTGTCATTGTTCTGATTCAGCACTGTGGGAAAAATTCCAGGTTGTAATTTGCCCTTAAAGACCAGCTAAATCGATTTTTTCCATATTAATTTCTGAACATTTTAAATGTTTAATAAAGGGGCAAAAGCCATGAAAATTTTGTTTTTTAGCAGCATTTGTGTAGTTTATATTTCAAATTTTGCGTTTTAAAAATTGAACAACCGTTCATTTTCGTTTTTCAAATACGGGTTAAAAAAGAAAAACGAATGGAGAAAAATGACATGGACCATATTAAATATTTCAAATAATCTATTTGTAGATAAGTTTAATGTCTTGGGTCCATGTACATTTGCGTGTTCCAAGGCTGGTTGTAATTGCGGCTCGACGAAGGCTACCCTGATTCAAAACCGACGCCAAATGCACCCTCGTGTGGTTTGCATCCACATTTTTATTGATAATAATAACTGTTGAGATGATGGATTGATACATTCGTCATCCTGAATTTTTATAGTAAAATGATTTTGCTTTACAAAGCACATACTGGTGATTAGTGATTCTCATGTGTGTAGTAAGCCTATATAAAATGGAGAGTGACGTCACCAGTCGAAATAACTGTACCCCCTGAAGCTCACGGTATAATTCGAACACTGCCTACATATGTGCAATTTAAGACTTTAGAAGGCCAAAAAAAGTATAATAAAAAGCTTTACATGTCAGTGCGCATTAGATTATTTTGTCACTGTCTTTCTTTTTCTCTCAGTCTCCTTATCCTGCCCTATTTTTTCTCCTCCTAAAGCTGAACTTTGACTGATAGTCTTTCATTTTCGTTTGTGTCAGTGAAAAAAACATAGGTAAACATAGGCTTAACTGATAATTATATGTTTGAATCATGATCGTAAACAAGTTAATTTACTCAAAGGCTACCAGGTCAGTATTGCCAACTTCTACAAGCTTTGGAAATTGAAAATAATTTTAAATAATACAAAATAGGCAATATGTTTAAAGGCACAAAATTAACCTTTGGTCTAATAAAACATTGGTACCAATGGTTCTCTGAGATTTGTTTTCATGATAATCGAATGTAAAGAGTTTTATCTCTAAAAACTGTTTAGATTATAACGCTAGTATATGGGGGCATATAATTAGTAAAAATACCACTAACAAGGCTCAAAATAGCCCCACACTAACACAGTAACATAATTAGGGTCCCTACATGCAAAACGAAGCATTGAGAACTTTGCAAGTTTGCAGACCGTTTAATGAGAAGATATTTGGTATCTTCTTAATGTCAAATGCAGTTCCGGACCGTTCCGGTCTGTAACCCCTGTGTATATATATATCTATATATATATAAAAAAATTAAATTAATTTAATAAATACAAACAGTTTAGACGTATCATTTTAACAACAGGAAAACACTAACAAGCAGTTTGTCTGTTTTCAAGGCAACAAGATCGCCACAAATCTGACTTTGCCAATTGAGAGATCATTCATTTAAATGTTTTTTTTTCTCTATGTTCTGTATAGTTTGTTACCATGCAGAGTGCAGTAGGTAGCAACTAAATAATGTTACAGATTGTGAAAGAACAACATAAACGATTGCAGGTATGGATTTATTTGTATTTTAAAATATTTTATTTTATATCACATACCCTTGTTTAATTTCAGATTTGTACAAAAAGACAAAATGTCTTTGACTGCTCTTCCTTTAACTAACAACACAACCCGAAACAATCAAATTATACCGATTATGCCTGAGTGAACTTTAGTAACATGAACTTCAGGGGAAAATAATAACGTTATATAATTCCTTTTGCAATTCATAATTTATATTTGTTGAATCTATTTTCCTGCAGGTAGGATGAGTTGTGTTTTGTGGTGGATTTGTAGCCTCACTGCAAAAAATGCTTTTCTTACTTAGTATTTTTGTCTTGTTTCCAGTCCAAATAAAAATTCTTAAATCAAAAGAAGCATTTTACTACACATGTAAAATGACAAGAAATGCACATGTGAGAAATGTGCACAAAAGTTTGAACTAAATCACAAACACATAACTAATCTAAACAAATAAAAATCATGCATACATGGAAAATGGAAAAGTGAAAGTGAATGAGAAACAGAACAAGGGAATGAATCTTTGAAAAGAGTATTTAAATAATGGCTGTGCAAAAGTTAATTGCGATTAATCGCATCCAAAATAAAAGTCTGTGTTTACATAGTATATTTGTGTGTGCTGTATATAATTATTTTGTATATATAAATAAACACACATGCATGTATATGTTTAAGAAAATGTGTTATTCCTATATAAAATATTTATATAATATAGATTATGTATTTATATATATATACAGAATTTAAGCGCAAATCATTCTTTAATATATACATACATGCATAGGTATTTATATATACAAAACAATTATATACAGCACACTCAAATATATTACTGTATATAAACACAGATTTTGGATGCGATTAATCGCAATTAACTTTTGCACAGCCCTAAATAATAATAATAATAATAATAAACTTTTGAGTTATACAGCAGTGCAGAGTGAAATATATATTGTTTTCACGTATCTTTACAGAAGTCTTTATATTTGAGTGAAAGGCTAGTCTTTGAGAGATTTTTTTTAATATGTATTAAAAATACAAGTCTAAAATGCAACACTCAATGTTATACAATGTAATAGGATTCCTTAATCAATCTTTCTACCCTGGCCTGAAAAAGGGCAAAGACTCCTGATATTGATAAGGTTACTATAAACGATAACATATATAAGATTTTTTTAAAATATATTTATAACTGTATTAATTGGTTTGAAATACAATCACACTCAGATTATAAACTTTTACTGTTGAATTGGTCTACTGGTGAAACACTGACTGAACTATAAACTATTCTATAAAATTCTTGTCAACTTTTTGAATCATCAACTTCTTTCCAGTAGATCCCTCCCACATCACTCCTGTTGGCCTTTATGAAGCACCTTTGACACTTTGATACCGGATAATAACATGTTTATGGCATACAATAAGGAACAGCTCAGATGGGGAAATTACACGAGGAATATTCACTCTCTTCCCTGCCAGCCTTCATAATACAGGCGGCACTGACAGTGAATTATGGAAAAAATTGATTTATTCTACATTTTATTTATTTTAGCTTGTCTTCATGTACACAGTGTAAGGAGTCCTGTTGGTAAGTCAAATTTATTCATAACCAGCTGAAGTTTAAGATGGTGGGCAGAACTGGAACTTTGTTAATTTGACTGTGTTGTTTACCAGAAAAGAAATGCGACTATCGTATATCCAGATTTTTAATATCTATCTATCTATGGTACATGCCTGTTTATAAACATGTTTTACAGGACAAAGGTCTTCTAATGAAGTAAATACTTTTCATGATGATGTTGATTTGTTTACATCATCATTTATATTTTCTATTCTAAGTCACTGTTCATTAACTTAGCTACTCTCTGAACAACTTGCATGCCATGGTGGCAAATGATTTATGCAAGGAGAAGATTTGAGAATAGCAGTTGAGTAGATATGATTGTTGCTTTATTCCGTATTAATAGATTATGATCCACAAATAAATTAATAAACATTTAGACATATTCACAAATAAATAGAATGAGATCCACAAATATACGTTTGGAGTTTCACAAACATTTACTAAATTCACAAATAGATAGTCAGCTCAATGTGGCCGTTATCTGATTGGCTTGAAGAAACGGTGGGTGGAGTTAAAACTGTGGCTTGGATTGATACGTAATGGTCCAACGAAATAAAAATGTTAAACATCTTTTACTTAACCAATTTGTATGGACCTTAGACTTCCTATCTGAGCCAACCCGATCTCACGGGAATTCGTACGAATTTTACGAGGTGGCTAATTCGTAACAATTCGTACGACCTCACTCGTACGAATTAGTACGATTTAGCTAAATCGTACATATTTTACGAATTAGCCAATTCGTATGAATTCGTACGAATGACCTACCCCTGACCCCGCCCCTAAACATAACCGTCACGTGGGTTTAGACAAATCGTACAAATTTGTACGAGTGAGGTCGTATGAATTAGTACGAATTAGCCACTTTTGAATCACTCGTACGAATTCGTACGAATTGGTCGTGAGATAGGGTAGTCTGAGCCAATGCAGAATGAACAAATAATTTCAGTGCAATGCAAATCGTGATTGGTTGGAGCGAGGGCATGCTAGAGTATGATAGGTCTGGGCAATGTGGCTGTTGTCTGATTGACTTGAGTAGACGGTGGGTGGAGTCTACTTATTTGTAAATTTGTCTCCACTCTACATGTCTTGATTTTTTTAGTCTATGGTCTTGACTCTTGACACCAGAAAAATTTAGCAAATTCCACAAATGCGGAGTGGGCAGAGTTGTGTTTGGGACATAAAACACATATTTGTGAATATTTTATTGCCAAATGTCATTTTATTTACTTGTGAATTTAATTACAGCCCATTCTCACCCCCAAGGCGTCACTTAACTGACGCCTTGGGAAGCATTTGGACATGCTTCAATATCTGACGCTTTAGGCGCCCTTTAGCGTCAGTTAGATCAGTGTTTCCCAACCCTGTTCCTGGCGGCACACCAACACTGCGTGTTTTCTTTGTCTCCCTAATCAAACACACCCGATTCAACCCATCAGCTCATTAACCCACCTGATTATGAGCTGATGGGTTGAGTCAGGTGTGTTTGATTAGGGAGACAATGAAAACACGCAGTGTTGGTGTGCCGCCAGGAACAGGGTTGGGAAACACTGAGTTAGATGACGTCCTAGGATCGCGTGTACCCTACCCCCACCCCACACCTAAACCTAACCGCGTCCTCTAACAGTTAGGAGGAGGCCCCCTTGTGTAGGGTGAATCCTTTTGTGGCCCCCCCAAAAGAAAACTCATAACGAAAACATCCTCAAACGTACAATTTTACTTACAAATTTTAGATTGTACCAAAAACAAATGAATTTGTACAATGCTGGAACAACAGTTCTGTTTTTAGCTTTATGTCTTTGAATATACAAAATTAGTATAATTGTACATTTCATTAAATATAACATTTTTTTTATAAAAAATGGTTTTGACAGTTAACAGTAATATTGTCTGAAAAGTGCAACAAAAGTATTGAATACTGAACATTTGTGATGTTCATAGTAAAAGATAAACACTGAAAAATTAATTTGCTGATTGTAAAAAAGTGCATTAAACTTCTTACATTTTAAGGTAGTAAATGACAGTGGCTCAAGTTTGGTTTGCAAATTTGAACAGCAATCTGTTTTTTCAGCAAGAAACAAACAAAAAAATTCTACTCTACTTAAAGAAATACTTTTTCAATATAGAAGACATACAATTTTATACAAGTTTTACAATATAAAAGAAATCATGCAATGCAGATTTCACATAGGACAATCCAAACTTACATACAGGTAAAATAATTTTTTTAAATAATTTCATATTCTAGAATTTCTTTGCGGCCCCCCTAGCACCATCTAGTGGCCCCCCATGGGGCCACGGCCCCCAGTTTGAGAACCTAACTGACGCTTTCCTTTAGCGTCAGTTAGATGACGCCATAGGATCGCGTCATGTAAGTGACGCTAAAGGGCGCCTAAAACGTCAAATATTGAAGCATGGTCAAAGGTGACGCCTTGGGGTGAGAATGCGTTGTTAATTACTTTAAGTGATACTCCTAAAGATTATTCGTAGATCTCATTATATATCTCTTTACATTTATTAGTGGATCATAATAATTTGGAATAAAGCAACAATTATATCCCCATAGTTGAGCCATACTATTTCAGCTAAATTTCAACAATTTTTAAACTGAATGCTTAATTTCTCTTTTTCAATATATTGTGTATTACTATATTTAGCCTTTTATCTTTTTGTTAAGTCCTTAAACCAATGACTTGTTGTTTAAGGTACCTCAGAGATAAACTGTGAGACTGGAACTAATAAGTATTTAGGGAGTGTCCCGGAGGGATATACAGGTAAGAAATGTCCACAAGACTTAATAAACTAACTATGTATAAACTAGTCTACAATATTAGTTTTTCATTTACAAGCAACAATTTGTTTTTTGATTAATGTAATATTAAAGGGGTCATGAACTGCATTTAGTATTTTAGAATGTTTCCTATGCACTTATTACATTACTCAGATTTTTACATCAAAAATTATTTAGAAATAAAATGCATTTTTCCTACCCTTATTTTAGCCCTCTGATTGGAAGCTTGTTTCTGCCACCGGATAAAAAACAAAACAAAAAAAACAATTGACTTTTTATCTCAGATTTGTGTGATATAAAGATGTAATTTCGAGTTATTAAGCCAGAATTGCGTGATATAAAGTCAGAATTGAGTAATAAAAAGTCGCAATTGCAAGTTATTAAGTCAGAATTGTGAGTTATAAAGTCAAAATAAAGTGTTATAAAGTCTCAATTGCGAGTCAAAAAAAGTCAGAATCGCGAGATATAAAGTCGGAAATTGCGAGTTAAAAAGTCAGAATTGCGTGATATCAAGTCAGAATTGCGAGTTATAGTCAGAATTGCGAGTTATAGTCAGAATTGCGAGTTGTACAGTCAGAATTGCGAGTTATAGTCAGAATTGTGAGTTATAAAGTCAGAATTGTGAGTTAAAAAGTCATAATTTCTTGTTATAAAGTCAGAATTGCGTGATATCAATTCAGAATTGCGAGTTATAATGTCGCAATTGATATAAAGTCGCGATATAAAGTCGCACTCGCAATTGCGAATTATAAAGTCAGAATTGCGAGATATAAAAAAGTCATAATTGCAAGTTATAAAGTCAGAATTGCGTGTTATAAAGTCACAATTGCAAGTTATAAAGTCAGAATTGCGTGTTATAAAGTCATAATTGCGTGTTATAAAGTCATTATTGCGTGATTATAAAGTCAGAATTTGCGTGATATAAAGTCGCAATTGCGAGTTATAAAGTCAGAATTGCGTGTTATAAAGTCATTATTGCGTGATTATAAAGTCAGAATTTGCGTGATATAAAGTCGCAATTGCGAGTTATAAAGTCAGAATTACGTGATATAAAGTCAGAATTGTGAGATATAAAGTCAGAATTGCGAGATATAAAGTCAGAATTGCGGGATATAAAGTCAGAAATCCGTGATATAGTCAGAATTGCATGATATAAAGTCAGAATTGTGAGATATAAAGTCAGAATTACGTGATATAAAGTCAGAATAGCGAGTTATAAAGTTAGAATTGCGTGATATAAAGTCAGAATTGTGTGATATAAAGTCAGAATAGCGAGTTATAAAGTCAGAATTGCGTGATATAAAGTCAGAATTGCGTGATATAAAGTCAGAATTGCGAGATATAAAGTCAGAATTCAGTGATAAAAAGTTGTAATTGCAAGTTATGAAGTCAGAATTGAGTGTAATAAAGCAATTCACTTTTATATTTTTTATTCAGTGGTGGAAACCATCTTCCATAGTTGCAGCTGCAGGCAGTGCTTTGATAAAGACAATACTACGCTCTCTCAAAGTCCGTGGCCAATTGCTGAAGACCTTCGTTATGGAAAATATAAATGTCCACAGAAAGAATTTTTTTCTCAATCTCAAAAGTAAGTTAGTTGAATGACCTTAAGAATAGGGGTCGGGTCATCTGGGAGGTCATTGGCAAAGGGAGCGTTCTTTGATTGTTTTCTGGATATAATTTAATCACAATGTAAATAACAGAAACAATGTGAAGGCTTGATTTACTGACACAACAAGGATGTCTTGAGTTCTAAAACTAACAGGATGTTTTTATTTTTCTCATTGTCAATTCATGACCCCTTTAATGTTTTATTAATGTACTGTAGTGTTTTAATGTTGTGGTCATTTGAAACACTTTTCCGTCTGGGCGCAGCATTACAAGTATTACAAGTAGTAATGATTGATCAATACTGGCATTATGTTTTAGACAGTCTATGAAGAGTATTAAAATATGCATCTGATCTGGCCTTCAGGAAATGTAGAGATTATCACTAATATCGGACCTGATGATCGTCTGGTGCTGGAGGGATATTTTGATTCCATTGCTGAAAACTTTCTGGAGCTGATTTACTTCAATGGAACCTCAAACGCTACTGTACGAACCATCAAACCACTGGATGCTGATGAACTTAAGGAGGTTTGTTTCACTATTATATTTGTTAGATAAAGTATATAAATATAAAAAGAACATAACCATACATATTACTTTTATAATGGAAGAAAGTGCCACATACTGTGTGTCTCTTTGTGTGTTTTATTTCTTCCAGTCGGGAGGGAGTTTGTATTATTCAGTGACCTGCTCAAACACAGGGGTATGTTTATTTACACATTAGCATAATTCAATAAGAATGATGGAAATAGGTATCCTCACATAAATCTTCATTACAAATATTTCATTGTGGATTTCAGCTGAAAAATGCACGGGCGCTAGATATTCAGGATGTCAATGACAATCCTCCGATCTTCCAGAATAAAACATACAGCGCCACAGTGTCAGAGGTGTGTGTAATGTCACATCTTTAAACAGCAGAAGTGTGTTTGGTCACTCAGAGACTCGCATCTCTTTGTAAACTGTGTCTTTTGCTCCAGACGACAGCTGTGGGTTCAGATGTGCTCAGGGTTATAGCGGAAGATGCTGATGTTTCTCCAGAAAAAAACAATATTACATATTCTATACAGGTGAGTCTAATTTGATATAATACAAACATAACAGGCTTTCACAAAAGTAAAATTATAGAATACCGTGATAGTAGACATGTTCCTGGAACTACATTTCTCTGAAAACTTGACCTATGATTTGCTACATAGCTGGACAAAAAGTGCAAAAATAATCATACATGTTTGATCCATTTTCCCAAAAAAGAAAAACTAAATTTAAGAGATAAAATTGGATCTGCTTTATATGCGTATGCTCACTTTTGTTTAGAAGACTACCATATAGATACTGTTATAGATTTTTACTCAAACCTAACTATTATAGATTTGTTTCCCTAAAATGAACTATACTACCACAACTCATACGCTAGCACGTCTAGATATATTGCCATTTCCAGACGACTACAGCCGAGTCGATAATTCTAACTTACTTGTTTTCTTGCTGTGCAGACAGACAGACTTGAGTAACTGTCCTTTAAATGCTTATTATTATGGCCAGGAGTTCTCGAGCAGTTCTCAGAGAATCTCAAACAAAAAGCAGAATACAGCCAGACACATCAAAATAGAATCACCATGACTAACATGTCAAGCTCTGTTAATCATGCTCTGTGATTGGTTAATTGTTTACAAAAAACTTTAATTTAATTTTAAATGATTTCTAAGTTAATTTTATTATATGCCGGTTAATCAATGTTTTAAAATTTTTGAAATATTTAATATAGATGCTAAATGGTAAATGGACTGCATTTATATAGCGCTTTCATAGACCTAATGGCCACCAAAGCGCTTTACATTTGCCTCACATTCACCCATTCACACACTCATTCACACACCGACGGCGGTGTCAGCCATGCAAGGCGCCAGCCAGCTCGTCGGGAGCAGCTGGGGTTAGGTGTCTTGCTCATGGACACCTCGACACTTGGTCAGGTGGAACCGAGGATTGAACCACCAACCTTTCGGTTTGTAGACAACCTACATGAACCACTGAGGCACTGCCGCCCCTAGATCATATTTAACACCAATGTATTCAGTTATTTTTTAGAAAATATATAAATATTTGAGTGTAATAATGCGTGAGCTCAGTTTGTGTCATTTAAATCATGTCTTGACAGTCTCCAGCACCAGATGAATTTGAAGTGAGAAGTGACGGAAACATCAGGTTGAAACAACGTCTGAACTACGACAATGCTCAAGAGTACATCTTCACTGTGCAAGCTACAGACAAAGTAAAGACAAACTTTGACATGCCAGTCCCACATCCATTTTACTAAGCATTGCTTTACATTTAAAGGAATAGTTTTCCAAGAGTGAAAATTATTTTACTCACCCACAAAAGTTGTCACTGGGGCATTACTCTTACAAAAGGTACACCTTTGTATCCTTCTTTACACCTAAACGGTGCAGGCATAGCCTATTATTACAACGCATTCTCATCCCAGGGCGTCATATATGACACTTTTGACAATGCATTATATCTAACGCACATGGCACCCTTTAGTGTCAATATAACACGCTTCGGTTATGGGTAGGTTTAGGTCTGGGGTAGGGTTAGGGTTAGACCACTAGGAGGCGCCTTCTGGCCCATATATATCTGCGTCTCATATTGACGATATCTTGGGATGAGAATGGGCTCATTGTTACAAATATATGTAATACATTTTGAAAGGGTGCCACTCCATTTCCCTTTTTTCTAAGAGTGCAGGACTTACTTTCTTCTGTTTAGTAGAATTGTACAAACTGCTATTTCCCATTCATTGAAATATAATTTTTTTGGATGAACTATCATTTTAATGTAGATAGTATTAAAACACTATGTTTCCTTGCAGGACAAAGAAGAATTCAGTGACACCACAACAGTTACAATAACAGTTGAAGATTTTGACAATCTAAACCCTTATTTTGATCACAGTTTCTACAAGGCATCCATTGAGGAAAATCAGGTAAATGACGTCATGATCAATATTTAAACGCATGTCTGATCAAACAAATGAACCCTTCATGTCTTTTCTGTCCATGCACAGGTAGGACCGTTTTCAGAAGTCACTCCTGAGGCCATAAAAGCTCAAGATGGCGACACGGGCATCAACGAGACTGTACTTTACAACATAACAGCAGGTGATAACACACTTACATGACACGAGTCCTAATATAAATAACCTCCTCCACCTGTTTCCAAATAAAGTTTTACTGTAGATGCGTGAGAGCAAGAGTGAAACACTGATTTTAATTCTGATAATAAATCTACCTAACTCTAGTCAAGCACAGTAATTGTGATAAAACAAGTACTTTACACTGCTAATAACACACTTCCGTTTGAATAAAGAAATATAGTCATATTCTATATTAAGTTTCTGATAATAACACAGCAAATATCCACATTTCTGTTCCAGTCATTCCAAATGAATATCAGAGTAACTTTGACATCAATCAAAACAGTGGAGTCATCTTTGTGAAAACGGCACTAGACAGAGAGGAAATCGACCAGATAACGGTTTACATACAGGTATCAGACGTTTCTGAAGACATTCATGAATCTAAAGAGGTTTCAGTAATGTGTTTGTTAATATTTTCTATTCATGATTTCCTTATAAATAGGCAACTCAGCAGGATGATGCCAGTAAGACGGCTAACACTGTGGTGTCCGTCACCATTGAGGATGTGAACGACAACCCTCCAAAATTTGACCAGGATGAGTACACCGTATCTATTCTGGAAAATTCACCACAGTCTCAGTTTGTGCTTCAGACTAGAGTCACTGATCTAGACCTGGTACAGTTCCTGAAAACATCACTGTCTCTTTGTAAAGTAGATAAAAAACACAAAAATAAAAAATACAGTAAACCATTTTTAAACACCAAAAATGATGATCCAATCATCCAGAGCTACCAACAACTCAAAAAAACTAAGCAACCACTTAACCACACATTAACAAATTCGAACACCTCAAAGGGTTAGTTCACCCAAAAATCAAGTGTAGCACCAGTTCTGGCAGGTCACGTTAGTCAAGCTTGCATCACCTGACTCTCAGCTGATCCACGTCTACCTACAGGAATATGACGCCTATCACTGTATACATACTGTATATAAGCTCCTCAGTAATTTTATCAGCAGTAATATCAAAGTCTAGTTATACTCGAAGTGTACTCAAAGTATACTCAAAGTGAACACTTTGAATCCATTCGCGCGTCAAGAGCGAAATTGACGTTCGTAAAAAAACAAAAGTTTAGACTGTCTGCCAGCACATTCACTGTCCTCGCGGCTGCGGCTGCTGCAACTTGAGGGGGCTGGCTGCAGGACGACTCAACTTCCACAGACAGTTTTTTAATGTTTTATATCAAGATTTTGCTTTAGTATAATTTTCGGGACAATTAAGGCCGGTTTCGGAATTCGGGACAGCAGCTTAGATTTCGGGACTTCTGGTCTCCCTATGCATACTGCACCTTTAAAACTCTCATCTAACTCCCCAAGTCTTCAAACTTAAACCAAGCTGATATAAACTTCCATTTAAGGCTTTGTCAAGCCAACATTCAAAGTTTGTTTTAATGTACTTACCTTATCTAGTTTTCTCTCCGATCAGGGTGGGTTCTCCAAAGGTCACTTTATCATGGTTAGCGATACCTTCGCTATCAACAGTCAAGGAGTAATATCACTTCGGAGCGACGCTACCTTGGATAGAGAAACTGTAGACAGTTACATCCTACAGGTACAAAAGCAATCACATTCATTTCTTAAATGCAACTACTTACAAAATGTTCAGGATGACTATTCATTCTTTATGGGATGCTTGCGTTGTCTTTCTCAGGTTGTAGCTGTAGACCAGCCTGTCGATGGTTTAAGCTCCACAGCTCAGGTCATCATTACTGTTCTGGACCTCAATGACAACAACCCACAATTCCTTCCTCTCCCAGAGATCATTGAGATTCAGGAAGGTGTGTACACATCCTCATCACCTGGAGATGTGAGCAAAATCTCAGCCACAGATGCTGACATTGGAGACAACGGTCGTGTCACCATCACTACTTTCTCACAGAATGAAATATTCAGATTCAGAGAGGTAAGGGGACTTAATCAGTACATGATATCTACAGTCTATGACATATTTTTATAAACATGACATTGTAATGTTCAGATCTTATAAAAACATGTTAATTTCCTTCACTTGTAGGATGGGACTCTACTAGCTATTGAGGAGCTGGATCGAGAGACACAGGATGTGTATGATGTGGTCATTGTTGCTATGGATCATGCAATCCCACAGAGAAATGTACATTGTACATCATTTCTATTCATTTGTATTATTGCATGATGTAAATGTATGTTGTTCCATACAAATAGTGAATGTATTGATTGTGAAGTGTAGTGTGTTCCCACCTTAATACTGTAAATATGTCCACAAAGAGGCAGAAAAATTCTAGTTCTAATGTAGTGCTATTGTTACTACAGTTATGCCAGCACAAAACATTTACAGAGTTAAAACTGGGGGGCCATTTCACAATGGCATTACCTCAGATTGTTAACAGATTGCCCACAGATTGCCTGATGCATATTTTTTTTAAAAGCCCGCTCATCACACACACACAAAAAAAAAAGAACTCATGGCTATAACATAAGATTTTGGATAACACTTTAGAATATGATTCCATTAGTTAAGGTTATTTGATCCATTAACTAATATTTACTAACAATGAGCAACAGTTACGGACTGCCCTGAGACTTGGGTTGAAGATCCAAATGCAGCTTTATTAGGACAATCCAGAATCGTAATCCATTTTACGAGCAAAGGGTCAAACACATGGACAAATAATCCAAAAAATCAACAATCCAAATGTATTCCAGTCCAGTAACCTAATCCAGTATTCCAGTATTACAGACGCTCCAGTATTACAGACGCTCCAGTATTCCTGATTCCAGACGCTCCAGTATTCCAGACTCTCCAGTATTCCAGATTCCAGACGCTCCAGTATTCCAGACTCTCCAGTATTCCAGATTCCAGACGCTCCAGTATTCCGGATGCTCCAGTATTCCAGACTCTCCAGTATTCCAGATTCCAGACACTCCAGTATTCCAGATGCTCCAGTATTCCAGATGCTCCAGTATTCTGGACGCTCCTGTATTCCAGATGCTCCAGTATTCCAGATGCTCTAGTATTCCGGACGCTCCTGTATTCCAGATGCTCCAGTATTCCAGATTCCAGACGCTCCAGTATTACAGACGCTCCAGTATTACAGATGCTCCAGTATTCCAGATTCCAGATGCTCCAGTATTCCAGACTCTCCAGTATTCCAGATTCCAGACGCTCCAGTATTCCGGATGCTCCAGTATTCCAGACTCTCCAGTATTCCAGATTCCAGACACTCCAGTATTCCAGATGCTCCAGTATTCCAGATGCTCCAGTATTCTGGACGCTCCTGTATTCCAGATGCTCCAGTATTCCAGATGCTCTAGTATTCCGGACGCTCCTGTATTCCAGATGCTCCAGTATTCCAGATTCCAGACGCTCCAGTATTCCAGATGCTCCAGTATTCCAGATGCTCCAGTATTACAAACACTCCAGTATTACAGAATCCAGTATTCCAGATGCTCCAGTATTCCAGACGCTCCAGTATTTTGGATGCTCCTGTATTCCAGATGCTCCAGTATTCCAGACGCTCCAGTAATCCAGATGCTCCAGTATTACAAACACTCCAGTATTACAGAATCCAGTATTCCAGACTCTCCAGTATTCTAGAGTAGACTCTGCAAAATTCCAGAATCCAGTATTCCAGACCCTACAGTATTCCAGACGCTCCAGTATTACAGAATCCAGTATTCCAGACTCTCCAGTATTCCAGACCCTACAGTATTCCAGACCCTACAGTATTCCAGACGCTCCAGTATTACAGAATCCAGTATTCCAGACTCTCCAGTATTCCAGACCCTACAGTATTCCAGACCCTACAGTATTCCAGACCCCACAGTATTCCAGACGCTCCAGTATTCCAGACCCTCCAGTATTTCAGACTCTCCAGTATTCCAGAATCCAGTGTTTCAGACTCTCCAGTATTCCAGATGCTCCAGTATCCCAGACCCTCCAGTATTCCAGACTCTCCAATATTCCAGAATCCAGTGTTCCAGATGCTCCAGTATTCCAAACCCTCCAGTATTCCAGACTCTCCAGTATTCAAGAATCCAGTGTTCCAGACTCTCCAGTATTCCAGATGCTCCAGTATTCCAGACCCTCCAATATTCCAGAATCCAGTGTTCCAGACTCTCCACTTTTCCAGATGCTCCAGTATTCCAGACCCTCCAGTATTCTAGAATCCAGTGTTCCAGACCCTCCAGTATTCCAGATGATCCAGTATTCCAGGCCCTTCAGTATTCCAGAATCCAGTGTTCCAGACTCTCCAGTGTTCCAGACTCTCCAGTATTTCAGACCCTCCAGTATTCCAGAATCCAGTGTTCCAGACTCTCCAGTGTTCCAGACTCTCCAGTATTTCAGACCCTCCAGTATTCCAGACCCCAGTGTTCCAGACTCTCCAGTATTTCAGACCCTCCAGTATTCCAGAATCCAGTGTTCCAGACTCTCCAGTGTTCCAGACTCTCCAGTATTTCAGACCCTCCAGTATTCCAGACCCCAGTGTTCCAGACTCTCCAGTATTCCAGATGCTCCAGTATTCCAGACTCTCCAGTATTCCAGATGCTCCAGTATTCCAGACTCTCCAGTATTCCAGATGCTCCAGTATTCCAGACACTCCAGTATTTCAGACCCTCCAGTATTCCAGACCCCAGTGTTCCAGACTCTCCAGTATTCCAGATGCTCCAGTATTCCAGACTCTCCAATATTCCAGATGCTCCAGTATTCCAGACTCTCCAGTATTCCAGAATCCAGTGTTCCAGACCCTCCAGTATTCCAGATGCTCCAGTATTCCAGATCCTCCAGTTTTCCAGATGCTCCAGTATTACAGACGCTCCAGTATTACAGAATCCAGTATTCCAGACGTTCTAGTATTCCAGACGCTCCTCAAACAGGTGCAGCGTCTATGATGGCTGGAGACTCTGGTGTGGCCGCCATGTCGTGGAGAGGCTCTGGACTTGGTACCCCCGGTTAGGGAAGCGCTGAGAGCACTGGACTTGCTATCACCAGACTTGGAAGTGCTGGACTCTTGGATTGGCCAATGATGCACAACCCAACCCCCACCCCCAAACCACTTAATTGGAGGGCGTAGTCCATGAACTTGGCCTGCGATCCTTGAGGACCATCATGGCCCGCACTGATTCGAGCTCCAGAGCAGACTTCTTCCCGACAGTGGCGTAACATCACAAAAGTGCAGACTCGTAGGAAGACCGCGAGTGTTTAGGGTGCCATTTGAGACAGGGCCATTAGGGCCTGCTCAGATACCCAGCTTGAAGATCCAAATGCAGCTTTATTGTGACAATCCAGAATCGTAATCCATATAACAAGCAAATGGGTGCTAATAATGGGTCCAAATTGGGCTCTAAGAGGGTCTGATTTAGATGTTAATTTCATGGGCTCACTTGAGTAGCAAATGGGTGCTAATAATGGGTCCAAATTGGGCTACACACAAAAACCTTATGGGGCAACATTAGGTTTTTTTGTGTGAGTGTGTGGGACCACAGTGGGTGAAAACTGGGACACATTTATTACTTTCTTGAAGGATTCCAGTGGGACAAATAAAACATTAAAAAACCTTATATTAGCAGCACCCATTTGCAACCCAAGTTAGCCCATTTAATAAACATATAAATGGGCCCAACATCAATGGGGGCCACATGGAGCAGATGGAGAATTTTATTTTGGGCCCCATTTGGATTACAGGGCACAAGTGACAGCCCAACAAAAATCCCAGATGGGGCCCACATGGAAATGTTGGCTAGGGCATTAATTTCGTCCTTAAAATATCTAATTTGAGGTTGGGATTTGTCCATCCCTAAATGGCACACAAATATGCAAAAAGAAGCTGCACTATGTACTAGATTGTATGCGTTTGTAAAAAAGGCTGTATTTCTTATACTAGTTCAGTCCTTACAAGTAAATTATTGGTAATTCCACACATTAATTGTGGATTCTCGACATTGCAAATATGAACTTTTGGTCTGCACTACAAAGGATTTTTTGGGTTCATTTTCTGCAGAACATCACCAAAGTGAGGGTCAGTATCACAGACGTCAATGACAACGCTCCAGTTTTCAGCTCTGACACATACAGCAAAAGCATTCTGGTTAAAGATGGCAAGGTTGGAGAGGTGCTGCTGACGCTCTCGGCCACAGATAAAGACGCTGGAAACAACTCGCTAATTAGCTACAGGTAAGCTTAAGACTAAACTCCCATTAGGATCATCAATATGAAGGCTAAACCATGAACACACTTACCTACATAACTCCTTTGTTGTGTTTCTGTAGTTTCTCCGAAGACTCCTCAATGGTCGCATTGGATGCTGACACAGGAGACATCACTTTGACCTCTGACCTTGGCGAGGTCACAGAAAACACGCTGCTAACCCTCACTGCTATAGCGACAGATCATGGAACACCACCAAAATCTGATGAAGGTTTGGGCTTCATAACAATATTGTTGTTCTTCCTTAGGAGCTCTCTCTAGTGTAGTGTGATCCCACCTACTGTATGTCCACAAAGAGGCACAAAAAGGGCTAGTTCTAGTAGTGTTGTTAATGCAGTTTATGCCAGCACAAAACTTATATAGAGTTAAAACTGGGGGGTCATTTCACATTATTGGAAATAACATATAGAGCTACAATAGTCTCAAAATGAATGTATTAACAAAATATGATTCACAAATGCGTAAGCATATATATTCTATATTTACAAACACATCATTTTAATTCACATTTTAATTCAAGTATTTATGTGTACAAATTGATTGTTGAATTTGCAAATAGTGTGTATGTGTGGATCACTGTGGATTTGTATGTGAATTTTGTGCGTGTGAATTATCTTTTTTACATCATATTTTACAAATGAATACATTTTGAGACTATTTCAGCTCCAAATCAAACAGCTGTGGCACTTTTTGGGGGGTATTTATTCACTTTTTTTCTATTCTTTTTTCTTTTGATCTATTTTGTTTAGATTTCAGCACAAATTGTTCTAAATCTTGTAAAACACTGCCTAAATCTAAAGTGAGTCCTGCATCTTGTGCACGTTATGGTACATTTGTGTCTCAAACGCGTGCCCTTGGTTTGCATTTAAAAATCAACCTGACCTCAATAGAACATGTCAAAACGAACATCTTTCTTCTCTCTGTAGCCGAAGTCTTGATCTACTTCAAAATTGCTCCTGTCAATGAGAGTGTGAGTTTTGAAAGCTCCTCCTACAACTTCACAATAAAAGAGAATGAACCTGAGGCCTCAACAGTCGGGACGGTCAAGGCATTAACAGGAAGTCCACTGGTTTCGGTCAGCTATAACATGAAGTCACATCAGGATGTCTTCTCTGTGGATGGTGAGGGAACCATAAAAGCTCTGAGACCACTGGACAAGGAGGAAGAGGAGTGGTACATCCTCACAGTAGAAGCCATAGACTCCCGAACTCCTGCAAACACTGCAGAGACAATGGTACTGTTCTTATTTTAAATTAAGGCCAGAAACAAACTCTACACAAGTGCACAATTTATGTTAATGCATAGTGTATTTTGTTCAAATGTATGTTAATGCCCGCTGCATCCCCCATTCTCGTACTTACCTAGAGAATGTTTTTATTCTTACTCTTAAAGTCTTACTCTTCAAGTACAGCATAGTCAAAAGTTTTTCTTCTTAAAAGAAAGCTGTCACAGGGGTCATTTATATTTGTATTTGACTTTTTTCTCTCACAATCTTCAGGTCAGTGTTCAGGTTGAGAACGTGAATGAGGCTCCTGTGTTTGACGGTGAAATATATAAAGCAGAGATTTTCAGCATCTCTCCATACAAATATCCTATAGTGAAGGTCCAGGTGAGTGTGGCTTGGCATATTCATCATACATAAATGCAATGGATGTAGTTCGATCTTTTTTAAATATAGTACTGTTTGCTAAGGTAAGCATTACCAATGTTATTGCTTACAAGTAGAGTTTATACCCTAGCATCATGGCACCCTAGCATCAAAGCACAAAATTGTAGATATTATAAACAATAAACTAGACAAATTGTTATTTGCAAGTAATACAATGTATTTTTTTGTATTTACATGTACGTACCTGGTTGAAATGTGGTGTGTCCCTCAGGCATGGGACCCTGATGTGGGCGAGAGCTCAGAACTGAAGTATTCCCTGGTGGAGTCCACAACTCTGCTGGATGTGGAGGCAAGCACTGGTCAAGTCTACGTACTGGATGCATCCAGATTCAGAGACAATCAGTTGACCTTACAGGTTAAAGCCACTGATAAACATGGGCTGTTCACGACTACAACACTACAGGTGAGCAGAAACAGAGGGAGAAAAAAGAGTAAGCTTTTGTAAGACTGTTTCAAATGACCAATGGCATTGATTGAGAAGAGAACACCTTTACAAAGATGGGCTTCTTGTGTTTGCCACATGCAGATCGAAGTAAAACAAAGTGTACATCGTGGCAGCGTCTCAGTAATCTCCCTAAACCAGCCCATATACATAGTGGAGAAGAATATACCAGAGATGGAAGAGTGAGTAATCTCTATTTGATATTGAAACGTCTTATTAAGATAGAATAAGAGCATTTCATTTGTGAAGTGTTAATGTGTTTTGAGCTGAGAGGAAACATGTTTGAGGATTAATAGCTTGTTTTCATATGACGTCACGCCACTGCGTTGCCATGGCGTGAAACACAGATGGAGGGCAGGAAGTGATTTGCTGCATTTAGAAAGCACTATAACAAACTCAAAATGCCTGTGTTTTGAGTCATTTATAGTTACTTGAATTGATCAAACCACAAGGAGTTTTTATCATGTACCAAAAGTTGTTTGAAAATGCAAGAAATTGATTGAAAAACTCTGGAAAATCGGCCTGCAAACAAACCTATGTCTGCGGTCGGGAGGAGCCGAATGGTAAAATGCACGTCTGTGTAACGTTAGTGATCACTTCGTCAAAGGTGAGTTAATACAACTTAAGTTTGTGTAACGTGTGACGTTTCCGAACTTCGTAAAGTCAAAGTATGTCTGCAAGACGAGGTAGTTGCTGATATCTACAGCGTTGATGGCAGGAAAATAGTTCAAATCAGTTGAAAAATCGCTCCTCTTTATAACGTAAGGATCACGTCCAATATATGTTTGATTTTTTGTTTATTTCTTTCTCTTGTAATAGCGTGTAAAGTAGTACAGTACGGACTTTCCTCCATCTCTTCCATTGTGCTCTTCACTCATCTGCATTCCGCACGTCATCATAATCACGTGACTGAAACCCAGCTATTAACCCAAAAATAATTTATTTTACCCACCCTCATGGGGTTTCTAATCTGTGTGTTCTGCTATGTTTTCAAAGAAAATGTCAAAGAGTTCTTTTCCACACAAAAAAAAGAAAAAGAAATTGAATTTTTTTTTTTAAATTACTGAAAAGCTTCCCATCAAGTGAGTTCAGTCAGGGTGTCAAATAAAAAAAAAAATGGATCGATCGTGAGCTAAATGTTATTTTAAGCCAGTTCTTAAAGGGGTCATGAACTGGCTTTTTACATTTTATTATATTGTTGTCTGAGGTCAACTTATGACGTTCGCTTGGTTTTTGCATTCAAAAACATTTTCTACTCTAGTTTTGAGCCTAATTTTTATGGGCGTCTCGCACTGAGACTTGGAAGTAAACGCCCACTGCTGTGAGTGGATACAGTTTTGCATATTATAATGAGTTTCGACTCACTCATCGGTGTACATGGGGGAAATTGTTTTGAAAACGTCCAATGTTGTAAAATGTAAACCGGAATGATTCGCCCATACATGTTCGACCCAGAGTCCGTGTGTTGCACAATTCCTGTCAGATCTAATATAGACGGCACAGCACCGTTCTTTACTCTTAATCGTCTGCAAATCCAGTCTTCTTTACAAAACAATCCTCAGTGAAATGAAGCCAACAGACGGACTCGGTAGCTCGATCAGGTTTGTTATGACGAGGTAAGCCTAAGTTATTTAGCTATGCGTGTAATGCGCAAATCGGTGGGCGGGGCTAAATCGGTGGGCGGGGCCGGCCGTGTTGAAGTAGGCGTTGATCTTCTTCTGCAGTCATAGTTCCCCACTTTGAAAAACGATTCGTTTGCTGAGCCTGGTGTCAATAAAAGCTGTGATTGGACTAACAAGGACGTTTTCAGTTCTGAAACTTGCAGGATATTCTTATAATATGATGACCTCTTAGATGTAAAAAGCTCAAGGAAAATTTGATTTCTTAGTTCATCACCCCTTTAATTAATCATTTTTTTTTCTGTTTTGCACATTAGACTGAATTGGAACTTCAACTTCATGTTACCTCCCGTTATTGTTTTGTTTTCTGTTAGACCATCTGATAGTGTGCTTTTTCCTCAGTTCCATGGGGAAAGTTTTAGGCTGGACTGTGAAAATCCTCAGCGTGAGAGCTGAGGATGGGAATGAGATGCGCACCATTCTTAGTGAATCTACAGACCAAACTTACGTCAGTTTCATCGCCATGGACTCCAGTGGTGCGGTCATCCAAGCCACGGTGGTCAAAGAGTAAGTTGAACTAATACCAATTTATTAAGGCTATTCTAATGTGAAAGTTGAGTATGTGGAAATGGGGAAGAAAAAAGAAAACATGTTCACAATAAATACAGTTATAATGGTTGGAGCCGATAGCCCTGTGGTCAGTGGGTGTTTTGATTTTAAAGGCGTAGGCTGAATACACAAAAAAAACCGAAGTTTTCTACTACCCCTGTTTTCCCCTCACACACACATATAAGTGTGTAATTTACTTGAATGCCTTTCCTTTCATATATTTTAAATGACTTGCAGATTTATAACTGTATTACCTCATTATGACTGTAACAAAAGATGTGTGCCGCACAGTGTGCGGCTGATGCTCCTTTGGTTATGAACAGCTCGTGCAAACGTGCGTGTATGTGTGTGTGTTCCATGAGCGCGCACGCAGTTTCGCTTGTCGCCAGAGGGGGCGTAGTTCTGCAAAAACTCAGATTTGCACCTTTAACAAGAATATATATATATATATATATATATATATATATATATATATATATATATATATAAATATATATATATGAAAAATGAATGTATGAATGTTAATATGTGCATTAACAAAATATACTCTTCACAAACAATTCCCTCTGGCTTGATAGCATGAATTACATCTATTCTATGTAAATATATTAAGGATGAGAGTGTTATGGGCAGAAACTTAAATATCTTCTCTCCCACAGGAAACTGAACACTGAGAACAAAGAATTAACGTTTGAGCTGGAGAAAGTTTTTGGACCTGGTTTGGAAATCAAAGTGGAGGACAGTTCTGGAGGCTCTGGAGAATCCAGTCAAACCATCACAATCACTCTCATCGCTGTCAGTGTTGTGCTGGCTGTAGTCAGTGTGACTTTAGCGTTGAAGATTATCCATCTTGTCAGGTAAGATATTACATGTAACTGCAGTTTTTTTTTCCCCTTCTTTCTTCTTTTCTTTCCTTCCCTCTATCAGTGTGAATGTGTGTTTGACACAGAGTAAACTTTTTTCCAGAGAAAAGAATTCCTAATTGAAACTTAGTCAACATGATAACAGAATTGATTTTTAATATATTTGATTGATTTAAATTCTCTGTTCTGTTTCACCTGGACTGCCAGTAGTAGGTACAGCTTTCCTAAAATGCAGTAATGTAATGCTAGTTAGTGATAAAATTATGTTTCATGTTGACTTTGAACTTTGCTCATGATTTAGGAGTAATGTATATGTTTGTATATAATACATATATACAGTACATTATACATTGTTTTTGTATATAATACATATTTTTGCTGCCTCAGGAAAAAGGGGGCAGATTCTGACAGACAGAGTTTAAGTACTGGCATTGATTTACCTCAAAGGAAACACAGTCTTGACACCCTTGCTGACTTCAACACGTAAGAGCAAAAATATTGTTAAATATCTGATACAAATAGTTTGAAAAGATTGTTCTCAAATATAAAATATGCATCAGTTACCATGTTTTTATCTGCATTGATTTGTTCTGAGATGTTTGACTAAACATGTTTCTTCTTTTGTTAACAGAGACCAAGAACCAACAAAGGTAAAGGCCTTTGCTGTAACGACAAACTCATAGAGTATAATTCAGTGAGTATCTAAATTCTTATTTATAATTTTGTTCCACATGTTTTGTGTTTCCCAGGATGAGGTTACACAGAAATTTTGACAGAGAATCTGAGAATGTAAGTGATAATGGTGGAAACAGCATCTCTGCCCTCTGAAAACACCCTGATGGATCAAAGCTCCTCTTCTTCTCAGTGGTGTACAAGACTTCATGAACTTATGTCTTGATTAAGTAACATTTATAGCCCTGATCCTAAACTTGATCTGTAGGCAGCTGTTAAGGGTTGAGTTCTCAACATGGAGGAAACAACTCTAGCATCGGGACTTCTAAAGACAGAAATCAGGCTCTGGGCTTCAGCATTACAGGATTAACATCTCTGATCATGTGTCCTCAGTTCCAGGATCAGCCGTCAATGACAAACTCAAGTCACAACAGACACAACACAGGGCCAATTCCCTTCAAAGAGACGAGCATCACTCTGCTCCACTCATTACGCATTACTGTCTCACAGTGGCTGTCTGGATCACCCGACATGAAGCCGGACGTCACTGACACTTTATTCTCATTTGAAAAGTTATTTTAAAACAGAATTCATACTGAAAAATACAACTGAAGAACTGCCAAATGTATAAATGTAAATAAATGTTTAAATAAATAAATATTGTATATATTTTATATATATATATATATATATATATATATATATATATTGTATATATATATATATATAAATATAAATATGTAAATAAATATTTTTTTATTTATGTAGACTCTGTCTTTAATTCACATTGATGTGGAATTTGGTAAAAAACTAACAAGGATTAAAAATGTGTTATGTTAAGAGATATTTAGTTAGATTTCCAGATAAAATATCAGATAATTTGTACTAATAATTGTACAATTACTTCTTTGAAGTGACCATGGCATTTAAATTTCAATAACGGTCTCATAAAAGGGCCATAAACTAAGGAATTTGGCGGCTTGCTTTAGTTTGGAATTATACTTCACATAACACACAGTCACCAAACTGTCTAATTGTCAAGATGAAAATAAAGTAAAATTGTATTGCATCTACGCACGCAGACCACCACTACCGATTGGACAGACTCAGGTTGGAATCTCCATTAGATTTGCATTAAGCTTCAGAGTGAATATAATAGAGCCTGGAGGCTTTTAACTTTAACATCTAAGTTATTGTTGTGGACAGTGGTCTTCTAAAAGTGTGTGTGTTTAATCAGCCTCACTGCTTTCATTTATTAGGCTTGGGCAGGAGATACAAAGGTGTTGTTTTTTTAGTACAAAAAGACAAATTTTACATACCATAACTCCTGGAGGGAAACAGCACCCTCTGAAGGTCAGGCGGAGCAGAGTGCTTCAACATTCAAAGAGACGATCACCTGTAAAAACAAATAAAAAGCAGTGCATGAGAAAGCAATACGTGCACCGTGTAAACAGGCCCTACGGAGCTGTGAGCTCAACTGTCTGTTAATAAACTGCGTCTTTAATGGACAGCCTTTACTGTCGCTTAGTTACGTGCATCCTGTCACAGTTTAAGCTGCCCTGTCAACCATCTTGTCACAGTTAAAATCCTCCACATTTAATTTCCTACCGTTTCAGGGAGAAATGTAGCGAAATAGACGGAAAATATGCAAATTGGGACGCAGTAATAAGACATTCAAAGACGACTAACTCCTATTATTACTTCTGTAGCTATGGGAAACTGCCTGCTACGAGCGGAATACTTCCCGCCTTCAAAGTAAAAGACCCAATCGCTGATTAGTAAAGTCATTGCGTCACTGCAGCTGCCGTTAAAATCTCCGGTTCCCATAGAAACCTACACGCACATTGACTGGTCTAGCCTGAAAAATAAGCCATTTAACGTTATTTCAGGATTAAAAACAACATTTGGGCCGGTTAATGTCAGATTTTGTCGTAGATTTGAAATGTTGTTTAATTGAAAGTCTATCAGATTTAAGAATTCCCCCATTTAAACAGATAGGACTTTTTTTGATGCCCAAAATAGGGACTTGATGGACACTTTTCTATCCCATGATCAAGATGAGGCTGGATATTAATATTAATATCCTCAATATTTAGGATATTAGCTGAGCTCCAACCCTAATCAAACTCAACTGGAGCACCGAGAAGGGTAAAAACCTTTGCTGTAACTCTGTTACAAGATTTATTTACTCAGAAAAGTAAAAAAACGCCGCAGTGTTTGGGTGCACCCCGTACTACAAAAACGCAAGAACCATGGGGAATTTCACCAGCTGATTCAGGAACTCCGCCTGGACAATGGGAGGTTCAAAGCCTATTTCAGAGTGGACAAGGACCAGTTTGATTAAATTTTAAGAAGAGGTAACAAAAATGGCGAGGAAGCTGATTGGTTGACGTGACACGTGACCTACGGTGCGCTTGCGGCATTCTGAAAAGTTGAGATGTTTTTATCTCGATGCGGCGCGGACCGGCCCTAAGCCCCTCCCCTTCCCGTCGACCACCGTGTGACCTTATAACGGAAAAATATTGTTTGGTAGTTGTCAATGGCGAGAGACAAATATTTTGATTTCATTTGAATTGTGCCCTGAATTACACAAAAGTTTGAAGTTAAACAAAAGTCAAGAAAGTTGCAGTTTGATGTAACCGTTGAGGTATAAGACTGTGAAAATACGTAATTACAAAGACTACAAACCCAAAGGCGCACATTTTCTCTCAATGAATGAAGCTAACTTTACTGAAGTAAACGTCTGTCATTGTTTCTAGTCATATGTTATAATCATAACGTTACGCCGTCACTCAGGGTGTTTTGTTCCAGACTGCACACATATGAGCAACGGATCTTGCTTGTTGTTTCGCTTCCTGGGAGATGAAGTTCATAGAGCGATTTTCACATAACACTAAATGTTACTCTTCTATTTATAACAAACTGTGACTTTCTTGACTTTCATAATTATTTTTTGAATTGACAACATGTGTAATTCAGGGCACAGTTCAGACGGAATAAAAATATAAGTTGTCTCTCGCCATTGTCTATCATACATATTTTTTACGAATTATGTCCTATGAGCTGGAAGTGGAGGGGCGGGACTTAGGCTCTCTAAGAAAACAAGTGAGTGAATTTGGACAATGAGTGCGCCGGAAGGCCGGCTGATTTAATCTATTTAAAAAAGGAATTTACCTGTATGATGTTATGCTGTTGCCACATTGGACCAGTGGTTTGGAAAATGGATGGATGCTTCAGCTGCTGGCGCATCTTCTGGCGAGACATGGGAATTAATTTGATGCAACCGTTACAGTGCATTATGGGTATTTTCTAACTGTCTAACTGTTGATTGCTGTACCTCAGCTTAACCAGTGAAATTGACTGATGTGTGTTGAACAGCGTGCTAATGGCAGTTTAGGAGATAATCAGTTACGATTATGCAACGAGATCGCTGAGCCGGGCCATCCAAATAGCATATTTGACCCGTTCTCATTCCAAGGCGTCATATACGACGCTTTTGCCAAAGCATAGACATCCAACGCACATGGCACCCTTTAGCGTCAAATGAGACGCAGATATATATGGGGCAGAAGGCGCCTCCTAGTGGTCTAACCGTAACCCTACACCATACCTAAACCTACCATAACCGAAGCGTCTCATTTGACGCTAAAGGGTGCCGCCATGTGTGTTGGAGGTCTACGCTTTGGCAAGTGTCGTATATGACGCCTTGGGATGAGAATGCGTTGCATATTTTACTAATTTTTATTTTAGAACTACTAGAAATTAAGTTAAATTTATGAACTTTTATTTTGAAATATAAATTGATGACGATTGACTGAAGCCAGAGCCAATGGAGAAAGTCTTTGCGTGTGGAGACTCCGCCCCCTTTCAGAGGTTCTGCCCACTTTAGGAGATCTTATATACCTAAGAAGCAGCCAATCAAGATATTCAGGATCACTAGAAAACACACACAGGTTGTAAACTCTGCAGGAAAGTGGCTCTGCGGGAGCAGGGTTATAGTCCTCTGCACTCATGCATAAACTGATCAATTTAGCAGTTTTGATCCCTTCTTCCAGCAGATTAAGAGACACCAAATTGAGTTTTTGTCACACCTTTTCATCTGCATGCATTTATATATCATCATCACAAGATATAATAATCTTTTATGTACAGTGTCATTGCGTGTGACCTTTGATTTGTTCCATGATGTCACTGAAATGTTGCTGTAATGAATATAACGCTGGTTCGGATAAGCAAGGCTCATAACTCGTAAGCAGAGATAATATTGTGTTGGCAGTAGCAACATGAAATAAAAGCATATCGGTTTGTTTAGTTATCGAGCAGAGCTGGGTGTGAATTATTCATTGTTGTCACATATCTTTACAGCCTGCTCAATTTCAGGCCAAAGTCCAGCAAAAAATCTTTAGATTTATGGCAATGGATGAGTGCTTATTATTAAGGAAGAAATATGTAAGCGTAACAGTTGTTACAAAATAAACTCGGACAGGGTGATCATTCCCCAACATGATCTTGTATATTTAAATCATCCTATTTTGTTGTTATGAGCAGATTTATTATCCTTCCTATTAATTCGCTCATCTACTAAATAAGTAAATAATTCAAGTTAAAATGATTCCATTATGTGACAGAAAAAAGAGGTGATCCAAGAAGCCATGTAAAGGTCAACAGCAAAGTCTATCGGTTTAAAATCTCAGATTTCCTCAAATAAACGTGTAACGTAACTATTTCCGTTCAGTCCCTCCCACATTACTCCTCATTATTGGTCTTTATGAAGCACCTTTGATACTTGACTACATCAGAGAATAACATGTTTATGGCATACAATAAGGAACAGCTCAGAGGGAGAAACTACACAAGGAATATTCATTCTCTCCCCTGCCAGTCTTCATAATACAGGCGGCACTGACAGTGAATTATGGAAAAGATGGATTTATTCTCGGTTTTATTTATTTTAGCTTGTCTTCATGTCCACAGTGCTAGGAGTGTTATTGGTAAGTCAAAATGTCTTCATAACCAGCTGAAGTATGAATTATAACTTCAAACATTTGGATGTGAGGCTTAACTTACTTTTATATATTTAGATCTAGCTGTTGTCTATACTGTTAAAAAACGCGTTTTACAGGACAAAGGTCTTCTAATTAAGTAAAAGTCAGGATTTAATTGGAAACTGCTTTATTTAATAAAATAAGTGAAATGATTTAACAATATGCACATTGGAGTAATATTAGTTTTCCAATCAGAGATTAGAAAGACAACTGTACCGTCCATGTCACCAGGATATCAATGGCCATGTTTAAATTGTTATTCATCTTGTTGTTAGTGAATTGTGTGATTCAGGGCATTTTGTGGGTGGTCGTGGCGTGTGAATCAAGCTTTAAGCGGTTTGTTAAGTCCTCAAACCAATGACTTGTTTCTGTTTAAGGTACTTTACCTATAAACTGTACAACTGGAACCAGTGGCAACATCGGGAATATTCAGGAGGGATATGAAGGTGAGAAATGCTTCTTTTCACATTTGTAAATGATTATTTGAAACAAAATAATTGATATTTGATCAAAAACCCTCTGTGGTCAATGCATTCGCTTGGGAATATTACAGGAGTAGTAATGCAAGAACAATACTGGAATTATCTAGTATTTATGTTTAGATTGTGTCTCAGAATATGTATCTGATCTGGCCTTCAGGAGTTGTAGAGATTATCACTAATATTGGACCTGATGATCGTCTGGTGCTGGAGCCACATCTCTTTCCCATTGGTGTAACATTTCTGGAGCTGATTTACTCGGGTGAAGACTCAACCCAAACGGTGCGAACCATCAAACCGCTGGATGCTGATGTACTAAAGGAGGTTTGTCCCTCACTGATACACATTTATAGAAAGAGAGAGACACATATATATTTAAGTAATTATCTCATTCCATTTTCTCAAATTTTATATCTTCAATAGGTAGTTGGTTGGTAGTATTACATTTTGTTTTTTTAATCTCATAAAGAAAGAAAGTGCAACTTGTCTCTTTGTGTGTGTTATTTCTTCTAGACAGGAGGGATTTTGTATTATTCACTCACTTGCCCAAACCTGTCGGTAAGTTTAAACTATAACATTATCAAATTATTTAATAAGACAAAGTATTCAGCTCATAAACTTTCAATATAACCGTCACTTCATTTTCCATTTCAGCTGAAAAACATCAGGACGTTAGAAGTTCAGGATGTCAATGACAATCCTCCGATCTTCCAGAGTAAAACATACAGCGCCACAGTGTCAGAGGTGTGTGTAATGTCACATCTTTAAACAGCAGAAGTGTGTTTGGTCACTCAGAGACTCACATCTCTTTGTAAACTGTGTCTTTTGCTCCAGACGACAGCTGTGGGTTCAGATGTGCTCAGGGTTAAAGCGGACGATGCAGATGTTTCTCCAGAAAACAACAGAATTGATTATTCTATAATTGTAAGTCATGAATTATTCCCATATATTTTATATAATATTATCACAGCAGGTTTACACAAAACTACTAATTTAATTGTAAGTTGAATTTCCAAAAGGGCTGTCAATCAATTAAACATTTAATCATGACAAATTTCATGTTTTCAAGTACTGTGTTGATACTTATTTTAAATGAAAAGATACTAAATAATATATAGTAAATCAGTAAGTTTTTCATCTTAATTTATCATTTCATCTTCATTAACAGCCTCCAGTACCAGATCATTTTGAAGTGAGACTTGACGGAAACATCAGGCTGAAACAACGTCTGAACTACAACAATGCTCAAAAGTACATCTTCACCGTGCAAGCTAAAGTAAAGACAAACTCTGACATACTAACCTCCACATCACGTTGATCACTAAGTCTCAAACTTGCTTTAGTAGTCTATTCTCTTAAAAGGAACAGTTCACGCAAAATTGAAATCTCGAGCAACACAAAAGGAGATGTTTAGCAGAATGTCTGTTTTTTTCCATATGGTGAAAGTGAACGGGCACCAGGAACAAACGAAAATTTTCATTTTGGATGAACTATAATTTGAAGTTAGAAAGTAATAAAAACCCTATGTTTCCTTGCAGGATATAGGAGATCTCAGTGACACCACAACAGTTACAATAACAGTTGAAGATTTTGACAATCTAAACCCTTATTTTGATCACAGTTTCTACAAGGCATCCATTGAGGAAAATCAGGTAAATGACGTCATGATCAATATTTAAACGCATGTCTGACCAAACAAATTAAACCCTTCATGTCTTTTCTGTCCATGCACAGGTAGGACCGTTTTCAGAAGTCACTCCTGAGGCCATAAAAGCTCAAGATGGCGACACGGGCATCAACCAGCCTGTACTTTACAGCATAACAGCAGGTGCTGTTAACAAAACACACTTGCATGACACGAGTCCTAATATAAATAACCTCCTCTACCTGTTTACAAATTAAGTTTATCTGTAGATGTGTGATTCTTATAATACAGAAAATTCCACCCAAATTAGTCAAGCACAGTAATTGTGATAAAACAAGTACTTTACACTGCTAATAACACATTTCTGTTTGAATAAACAAGTTTCTGATAATAACACAGCAAATATCCACATTTCTGTTCCAGTCATTCCAAATGAATATCAGAGCAACTTTGACATCGATCAAAACAGTGGAGTCATCTCTGTGAAAACGGCACTAGACAGAGAGCAAATCGAGCAGATAACGGTTCACATACAGGTATCAGACGTTTCTGAAGACATACATGAATCTGAAGAGGTTTCAGTAATGCGTTTGTTTATATTTTCTATTCATAATTTCCTTATAAATAGGCAACTCAGCAGGATGATGCCAGTAAGACGGCTAACACTGTGGTGTCCGTCACCATTGAGGATGTGGATGACAACCCTCCAAAATTTGACCAGGATGAGTACACCGTATCTATTCTGGAAAATTCACCACAGGATCAGTTTGTGCTTCAGACTAGAGTCACTGATCTAGACCTGGTACAGTTCCTGAAAACATCACTGTCTCTTTGTAAAGTAATATGCATGAGAAAAGAACTTACTAAGTGACTTCTTCTCTAGGGAGGATTTGTAGGAACATTCCGGATTATTCCAGAATCCGTACCTTTTTCCATTAGGACTGATGGAACGATTCTGGTGAAAAGTTCTGCGGACCTAGACAGAGAAACCACAACCAGCTTCAATTTTCAGGTAACAATGAGACTCATTTTATCATTATCACTATGATTCTTCAGAAATTAAGAATTATAATGCAATTAAACTGCGTTTTCATACACAACTGCGTAATAAGCAACATGGCAATTTTCTCTCCAAAATCTAAAGGTTGAAGCACAAGAAACCCCTCCTTCCACCAACAAAGCAACAGCCGAGGTGACCATCGTCCTGCTGGATGAGAATGATAATAGTCCACAGTTTACAACTTCTAAGTATCAGGGCAAAGTTTTCGGCAATCAGACGACTGGAATGCAGGTTGTCAAGGTGACAATTCAATATTTTGTTGAGTCATTTAATCGCTTTCCAGCACAATCAATATTTGAGTACATTTCTGGAAATTATGGAACCATTATGTCATTATAAGATGACTACTATACCATAAACATACTATACCCTTACATACAGGTCGAAGCAACAGACCTGGATGAAGGTCCAAATGGTGAAATCAGCTTCTCCATTGAGTTTGGAAATGAGGACGGCTTTTTCAGCATTAATGAGAATGATGGGGCGATTACGCTAGTTAAATTAATCCCACTCGAGGACAACAGAATCCTTCAGTTTTCACTCTATGTGACTGCAAAAGATGGTAAGTTATCATTTTATGGAGGTATACCTGGCTGTGGATACTTTCCTGTTGGCTTAAAATCCACTGCATTGCCTTCTCATACATTTAGGGGGCGCTATAAGCAGATCGACTTCTGCAATGGTGGATGTCAAGGCACCTGGAGATTCTCATCCTCAGTTCCTTCAGAAGACCTACCAGGGGAAAGTAGAGGAGGATCAGTCAGCGGCAGACATCGTCAAGGTCCTTACAGCTCAATAAGTTTCCTTATAAAATCCTCTATTCAGAAGGACTGGCTCTGTAACTGATATACAAACATTTGATGACAACAATATGGTCTAAATGACTACCAGCTAACTGACGAATGTTTATCTAAAGAATTAAAAACAGATAGAGATATTTTGACCAATCTTGGTATACTTATGGCGCTTTTCCACTGCTGGTACGGCTCATTACGGTTCAGGTCGGCGCATTACGGTTCGGCTCGCTTCGCTTTCCACTGCGTGGTACGACTCGGCTCGACACGGCACAGCTCGGTTCGCTTTAGCTCGATTGCTTTTCCACTGCAGTTTGTACCGCTTTTAAGTGGATGGGATTATAGACTGTTCGATAACAGCGACAGCGGTGGCTGTTACTGGCTATTTAAATCTAGCGGGTTTGGTTTCTCTTGTCGATGTCTATTGGTCGCAAATACAATGACGCTGGTACTGACGATTCTGTCTGACCAATCAGTGATCTGCAGTGTTTCACGTCACATTTTAGTACCGGTACGGTACGCTTGGAACCTCAACAGACCAGGTACCAATTAAAGCTAGCCGAAGCGAGCCATACTGTACCGTACCATGCAGTGGAAAAGCGCCAAAGCGTGCCGTACCGAACCGAACCGTACCATGCAGTGGAAAAGCACCATTTTGTGTCGGCTTAGTCTGAGGACACATGCAAAAATGGAAGATCCTGGCCACTTGGTCGGGAAAACATGGAACAGGAAAAAACATGGAACACTCTGGAACAATGTTACGATCTATTTTAAATTTTGCAAAGCGCATTGTCAAAGCTCTCACAAGGGTCTATGACGGTTCGTCAAATCTTGCCCTGGAGGGCCAATGCCCCTCAAACCCTGATCAAACTCACCTAGTGATCCTAAATAGCTCGCTCAAATGGGTTTGATCAGGGTTGGAGCTAAACTCTGTTAGGCATTGGCCCTCCAGGGCAAGATTTGAAGAACACTGGTCTTTGAAGACAGTCCCATATCTAAAAACTTTTAAAACTATGTCATTATTACTCACCCTTATGCGGTTTCAAACCCATGTTCGTTTTCTGTGGAATGCAAAATGAGAAATGTAAACAAAGTGCTTTTTTGTTTTCCAATGGCAATTTCCAAAAAGAACAAAAAAACTCCATAAAAGGACAAACAAAGTACAGTAGTTCAAATGACTTGTGCGTTATATTCCAAGTCTTCTGAAGCTATCTGACAGCTTTGTGTAAGGAACAGATTAAAATAATTACCTTGTAATAAAATCAGAAGACTTGAGTTCTTACATACAAGTAACGAAGACAGTGGAAATCTGGTAAAGTCTAATCATGAACCAATGTGTACTCTCTTGTTCACAGGTGGACTTCCTGTCTATTGATCCTATTGTTCCTGTCACCTTAACAGTTGATACTAATGCCGACAAGTTCTCCATAAACCAGGCTACAGGTGTTCTCTCGACCATAGTCAAACTCGACTTTGAGGAGGAGAGCAGCTACACTGTGCAGCTGTCCATAACTGATGGAACTAACCGAGATGAGGCATCAGTCCTGGTTGAGGTGCTGGACATCAATGACAACAGTCCAGTGTTCGAAAATCCCCCTGCTACTGTCTCAGTACCAGAGGATCACAAGGTGGGAGATAACGTAACATCGGTAACAGCCACGGATGCGGATGCAGGGTTTAATGGTGAAGTGCGGTACACCCTCCTGGGAGGTGCTGGAAGGTTTAATATTGACCAAGAAACAGGAGTGATAACACTAACTGAGCCCCTTGACAGGGAGACCCAAGATACGTACCACTTAGTGATCACCGCCCAAGATCAGGGTCGCCCGTCAAGTTCTGCCACCGCCAATCTGGACGTCTCCGTGACTGACATTAATGACAATGCTCCCATATTTTCCAAACAAATGTATGAAGCCCCAGTGTCTGAGCATGCTGAAGTAGGAACAGCTGTGATAGATGTCGTGGCAACAGACAAAGACGATGGTCCAAATGCTGTCGTGACCTATCACATTGTCAAACAGGAGCCTTCTTCAACACCACCCGTGTTTACCATTAAAGCAGAGTCTGGTAGCATAATCCTTGCTGAAAAGCTGGATTATGGCAAAGCTAAACGCTACACTCTTGAGGTGGAGGGACAAGATGGAGGAGTTCCTAGTCTCACTGGCACTGCTACCGTAACAGTGCTGGTTGAGGACGTTAACGATAAAGCTCCTGTGTTCCGTAAGGACCAGTACAACGAGTCCGTCTATGAAAACCTTGCAGGTGGAACTGCTCTGGTATTTTTGGAGGTTACAGATGAGGATGAGGTGAGAGAAGACTACACAAGACCTAAATAACGTTCAAATTAACAAGCCTACATTCCAAATCTGTTTTGATGTACTAACCTTTTCTAGTTTTCTCTCCGATCAGGGTGGGTTCTCTAAAGGTCAATTTATCATGGATAGCGATACCTTCGCTATCAACAGTCAAGGAGTAATATCACTCCGGAGCAACGCTACCTTGGATAGAGAAACTGTCGACAATTACATCCTACAGGTACAAAGCAATCACATTCATTTCTTAAATCCAACTTTTTGCAAAATGTTCAGGATGACTATTCATTCTGTATGGGATGCTTGCATTGTCTTTCTCAGGTTGTAGCTGTAGACCAGCCAGTCGATGGTTTAAGCTCCACAGCTCAGGTCATCATCACTGTTCTGGACGTCAACGACAACAACCCACAATTCCTTCCTCGACCAGAGCCCATTGAGATTCAGGAAGGTGTGTACACACCCTCATCACCTGGAGATGTGTGCAAAATCTCAGCCACAGACGCTGACATTGGAGACAACGGTCGTGTCACCATCACTACTTCCTCACACAGTGAAATATTCCGATTCAGAGAGGTGAGGACATAAACATATTGACATTACTATCTATTGTCAGATGTTCAGATCTTAAAATCTATTCCTTTATTTTATTCATTCAGGATGGGACTCTAGAAGCTATCGAGGAGCTGGATCGAGAGACACAGGCTGTGTATGATGTGCTCATTGTTGCTATGGATCATGGGACGCCACAGGGAAATGTAATTTCCTTTTCTTTGTATGATTTGTGATGTGAATGTGTACTTAAATACAGTTTTGTGATTGTACTAATTACATTGCCAAAGTTCCCAGAGTGCAGGTATACATCTAGCTAGCAATATAGCTAGCATTCTAGAGAACATAGAACAGGGCTAGCCAACCCTGCCCCTCGAGGGCTACCTTCAACCCTGCTCCAAAACACTTGGCTGTTGTTTTCAAATTATCATGAATATCTCAATAAGCTGGTCCTGGTTTGATTATGGTTAGAGCTAAACTCTGCATGATGGTAGCCCTTGGAATAGACAAACATTTGAGTTTGCTCTAAAGCAGGGGTAGCCAACCCTGCTCCTGAAGAGCTACCTTCCACACAAGTTGGGCTCCAACCCTAAACAAACTCTCCTGGACCAGCTATCCAGTGTATTTAGGATTATTTAAAACCTAAAGGCAGGTGTGTTGGAGCGGAGTTGGAACTGAACTCTGCTGAAAGGTTGCTCCACGGGATCAGAGATGGCTACCCTTGCTCTAAAGCAGGGCTGTCTAAAACTGCTAATGGAGAGCTAATGTTCTGCAACGTTTAGCTTCAAAACACTTGATTTGACATTTCTAATAATCCTGAATACCTTGATTGAGGTATTATAGGTGTGATTGATTATGGTTGGAGCCAAATTTGTCATGATGGATTAGACAAACATTTGGGTTTGTTCTAAAGCAGGTTAAGCCAAACCTGCACCTGAAGAGCTAATTTCCACAAGAGTTGAGCTCCAACACTAAACAAACTCGCCTGAACCAGCTGTCCAGGGTGTTCAGGATTACTTAAGGCAGGTGAGTTGGAGCAGGTTTGGAAGGGCTGAACTCTGCAGGATGGTAGCCCAGCAGGAGCAGAGTTGCTCTAAAGGTTATATTTATTCTAGATTCTGGATTTAGATTTATCCCTAAATGACACATATAGCAAACCCCAGGGAGTTCTTTTTAATGTCACACAGATGATCACCTACAATCTAAGTAGGCTAACAAAGATGATGCAATGAGGATCCAGCTGTCAATATTCAAAACTATAGATACACGATACTACAATCTTTAAGTTAGATACTACTCACAGCAAATATGAACTTTTGGTTCATTTTCTGCAGAACATCACCACATTGAGGGTCAGTATCACAGACGTCAATGACAACGCTCCAGTTTTCAGCTCTGACACATACAGCAAAAGCATTCTGGTTAGAGATGCCAAGGTTGGAGCGGTGCTGCTGACGCTCTCGGCCACAGACAAAGACGCTGGAAACAACTCGCTAATCAGTTACAGGTAAGCTTAAGACTAAACTCCCATTAGGATCAACAATATGAAGGCTAAACCATGAACACACTTACCTACATAACTCCTTTAAGACAGATGCATGAATGTTGCGTTTCTGTAGTTTCACCGAAGGCTCCTCAATGGTCGCATTGGATGCTGAAAAAGGAGACATCACTTTGACCTCTGACCTTAGCGAGGTCACCGAAGACACGCTGCTAAACCTCACTGCTATAGCGACAGATCATGGAACACCACCAAAATCTGATGAAGGTTTGGGCTTAGTTTGCTTAATTCCTGTAGACATTCCGGATAATGTGGGCAATTCTTATTGGCAGCCGTTAATTCCCTCTTCAGTATTCAAATCTTCTCTAATAAATAAGTCAAGATTAACATCTTTCTTCTCTCTGTAGCCAAAGTCTTGATCCACTTCAAAATTGCCTCTCTCACTGAGAGTGTGAGTTTTGAAAACTCCTCCTACAAATTCACAATAAAGGAGAATGAACCTGAGGCCTCAACAGTGGGGAAGGTCAAGGCATTAACAGGAAGTCCACTGGTTTCGGTCAGCTATAACATGAAGACATATGAGGATATCTTCTCTGTGGATGGTGAGGGAACCATAAAAGCTCTGAGACCGCTGGACAAGGAGGAAGAGGAGTGGTACATCCTCACAGTAGAAGCCATAGACTCCCGAACTCCTGCAAACACTGCAGAGACAACGGTACTGTTCTTGTTATTACATGGGAAGCTAGCTAAAATACATGTTGATTAGTTGACCTTTAGAAGACAACACAACATAATTGCCACCATCACACTTCTGGATGTAGCCGGGAATTGTTGTACTTTTGTTGTATTAGGAATTGCGTTCTGACAAATTTCAGAATGCAAAGACTCAGGTTTGTGAAATTAAAAGTGTTTCTGGCCTAAGACTTGGTGTTCCAACACTTAGTCAAAGTTTCTCCTCTTAGAAGAAAGCTGTCACAGGGGTAATTCATATTTGTATTTGACTTTTTTTCTCTCACAATCTTCAGGTCAACGTTCAGGTTGAGAACGTGAATGAGGCTCCTGTGTTTGACGCTGAACTATATAAAGCAGAGATTTTCAGCATCTCTCCATACAAATATCCTATAGTGAAGGTCCAGGTGAGTGTGGCTTGGCATATTCATCATACATAAATGCAATGGATGTAGGTCGATCTTTTTTAAATATAGTACTGTTTGCTAAGGTAAGCATTACCAATGTTATTGCTTACAAGTAGAGTTAATACCCTAGCATCATGGCACCCTAGCATCAAAGCACAAAATTGTAGATATTAGAAATAATAAACTAGACAAATTGTTATTTGCAAGTAATACAATGTATTTTTTTTTGTATTTACGTACCTGGCTGAAATGTGGTGGTGTGTCCCTCAGGCATCAGACCCTGATGTGGGCGAGAGCTCAGAACTGAAGTATTCCCTGGTGGAGTCTACAACTCTGCTGGATGTGGAGGCAAGCACTGGTCAAATCTACGTACTGGATGCATCAAGTTTTAGAGACAATCCGTCCACCTTTCAGGTTAAAGCCACTGATAAGCATGGGCTGTTCACGACTACACCACTACAGGTGAGCAGAAACAGCGGGAGAAAATAAAACAACACTTTTGTAAGACCAATGGCATTTTGATTGAGAATGGTGGAGAACAGCGCAGTCAATACAAGGAATACAATTAAAAGATCAAAACAAGCTCTTGTGTTTGCCACCAACAGATCACTGTGAAAGAAATTGCAGGTGACAATACCGTGGTCATCTCCCTGAACCAGCCCGTGTTCACAGTTGAGAGGAAGAGACAAGAGATTGAAGAGTGAGTAGGAGAATTGCCATTTCCCAGCCCACTTTTTATTTGAATTTTTATATATCATATTTGAATTAATCGTTCTATTGAGCGAGTTCTTTTCAGCTTCTTGACCAAGTTCCCAAAGAAGACTGAATGATTCATTTGATGTGCTTTTTCCTCAGTTCCATGGGGAAAGTTTTAGGCTGGACTGTGAAAATCCTCAGCGTGAGAGCTGAGGATGGGAATGAGATGCGCACCATTCTTAGAGAATCTGCAGACAAGACTTACGTCAGTTTCATCGCCATGGACTCCAGTGGTGCGGTCATCCAAGCCACTGCGGTCAAAGAGTAAGTTGAACTAATATCAGTTGAAATGTGCAATATATTCATAAAGAACTCAAGTTCTTTAACAAAAACATGAGCTTCATAGGCTTTAAACCCCTCTGGCCTGCATATCTACACTGCAGTTAATATTGTAGATAATGTACAAGACGTGAGTTTTGTGGGATCTAAATTGTGTCGACTCCCACAGGAAGCTGCAGAGTAATCTCAACGATGTAGAAGTGGAGCTGGGGAAGGTGTTTGAGTCCAATTTGGAAATCAAAGTGGAGGAAAGTTCTGGAATCTCTGAAGATTCCGAAGGTTCCAGTGACGATGCAGTCGTCATCGCTCTCAGTGTTCTGCTGGCCATAAGCATTGTGGGACTTATCGCTCTGTTGACTGTCTATCTCGTTAGGTAAGTTCTTAGAAGGTGTTTTTTTCTTTGCATTTCAAACATGCTGGCTGGCTTACACTGAATAACCATAGTGACCTGAAAGTGACCCATAGTCCCAGTGACCTGAAAGTGACCCATAGTCCCGGTGACCTGAAATCTTTCCTTAAGGAGAAATAAAGTCAAAAACTAAACAACCGACTCATTTACTTTAACTCATTCCCCACCGTTGGCAAGATTCCGCTGCCATGATGCAATACTGAAATAGTACAAGAATCTTGGATCTGAAAACAAGATGATCTGCAAAAAACAGCAAAAGCGAATAAAATGTGCTCACGCACACGTCATCATCAAACATTCAACAGCATAACATATAGCATAAACATTCAATAGAAAAGTTTTTTCTGAGGAAAACACAGGTTTGCAAAATTTTTTAATAAAAATGTAATAACTTGCCATTTCTGATGGATCTGTTGTCTTGTTGAAGATCCTGCAAAACTCAGAAATGTCACATTACAGAAGTGACTTTCTTGTTGACTTTGAACATTTTACAAAAAGACTACTCATTCTTTTAGTGGTAAACTTTTTTTTTTTTGCTACCTCAGGATGAAGAAAATGAAGAACACAGATTCTGACAGAGAGCGCTTCAATATTGGCGGTAGTTTTCGATTTAACAGGTAAGTGCCACTATACTGTTACAGAGCAGATGTAAACAGTTTACTTATTAAAATTTTGATCTGAAATACAAAATGTGCCTTAGTTCTGTCCCGAGATGTTTGACTAAACATGTTTCTTCTGTTAACAGCAAAAAACAAGAAGTCAAAGAGGTAAAGCACTCGATTTAGACGACCTTGCCAATGACAAATCAATGAAGTCGAATTCTGACTATATTCAGTTTGTGGAACTGAAAAGCTTCACGTTACAAATGTTCTGTTTTTCAGGTTAAGTTTAATAACACGCCCGATTCTGAAAGAGATTCTGAAAGATTCTGAAAATGACCTAAATTTGAGAGCCGGACCCAGCATCTCTTCCCTCTGAAAACACCTCGATCGATCAAAACTCTTCCAAGACTTCACGAGGTTCACAATTAATTCTGACTCACTGTTGTAAAACTTTTATCAACAGCGCTATTAAAGGCTATTCCAAAAAGATGATGCATTGTGACAAGATGGGGATAAATGTTGAATATAAATATATTTATTTCAGTTGATGAAAATTAACAATTAAAAGTCCCATATAGCCATCATTTTTGCGATGTATTTTGGTTAACATTAGCTTAGCAACATGCTAACACTAGTCGAATCTCCCGTGCACTTCTTGTGTTGCTGCCTATGCATTGCAGACTCACCTTGTTTTGGAAGAGCAAAAATCTCCTTTTGTATAGATATATGTACATTCAACTGCCTTGAATTGCAAATTATTTTTTTAAACGTTGTCTGTCAAAAAGGGACATCTTAAAACTTGTTTACGAATAACAGTAATTTTTTGCACTTTAACCAGCTATGATTGTGTATCAAAATTGTGTAATGCTCATCTTTGACATAAATATCCATCCAAACTCATTAAAAATGTTTCTTAATAATTGTGTGTGTGTGTGTAATTACCACAGACCAATCCACAACCCTCAAATGTGCAGATCTCCTGAAGATTTGTGCTGTGTTCAGAATAGCACTAGCACACTACAGTATCATTTAGTATGGCATAATAAATGCCAAAATGTGTAGTATACAAACTTTTTACTTTAATCTGATCTGAATAGTAAACAAGCATTTTTTTTCTTAAATGGAACTTACTATTATTTGAAATATTTATCATAAATTTATAATTAGCATTTACAGTTTGATTTTACCAACAAAAAAAAAGGAAGTATGCAGTGTACACTATATAGCTAATATTCTATTCCGAAGGCAGCCATCTTAGTTACACTCACAACAGAAAGAAAAAAAATCATCCCACAACCTGCTTTTTGGACTCGTAATTTCATAATTAAATCATATTAAAATTTTATTAAGTTATATCCTATATTAAAATAAATGAAAACAGAAAGACTGAGAGAGAAATCAAATACAGAGAACGCAAGAATGACATCCAATAGATTATGGAATGTATTTCGGTAAATAAAATAGAGCTCCAACTGTTCCATCAAATGTGCAATATTCTGGCCACAAATGATCTGAGCCTGAAAAGAGCACCGTAAGTTTCTATATACACAGCGTAGGTATATATATATACAGCAGATTTATATATACAGTATACTGCACTTGAATGGATATATACTGTATACATATACCTTACAGAAACATATATATATATATACATACATATACATATATATATATATATGTATACATATATATGTATATATATATATATATTTTAACCATCTCATTTACAAAGCCAGGCAACATCTAGAAGATTCTTTACAGAATCAAGGTTCTTGTGGTTCGTTCTTTCTTTTCAATATACAAAGTAAACATAGTTTTTGATATCCACCACAGAGAAAAAAAACCCACAGCGAGGCCATTTCAGCCTCACGTCTGCAAGTACAAAACTGGCACAGAAGACAATCGTAATTATAATAATAATACACGTGAATAAAAATGCAAAATTAAATTATGCACTGATGGGACTAAAATGTTGTAAACCTTTTCCCTGTTTCACTGCAGGCTCGAAAACAAACCACTTCAAAACAAATAAACCAACACAATTACGGCTTAAAAAAGAAAACCACCGCCCTTTGACGAAAACACGCTCCGGCTGATATCGTTCGCTTTTCGTTCTGTTCAATTAATGCGGAGCTCAGTTGGTGAAGAGCAAGGCCAAAGGGTGGAAGAAAGAAAAAAAAGTTGACAATTCGGACTTCAATTACTCTTTAAAAAGACAAAACTGAACAGCATGGCGAACGGAAATGGTGAAATGTGAAAAAGGAGGGATGTGAAAAGTAACGTCACAATGCCGAGGGGCGTGTCCCTCCTTTTCCGTTCGAAAGTTTGGCAACCACCCCGATAGTGGCCTCGACTGTGCGTGACAGCATCTCCAGGGAATCCTGCATGTGGGCGTGGCCACAGCCGCCTGACTCCGCCTCCTGGAGCGAGCAGCTCCGCCCCTCAGAGGCTTCCGGCAAACTGGACAGTAAAAGCACCGAGTCGGTGGAAGTGGAGGGAACTTCCTCTCTTTCTGGCTCCGCCTCCTGCTCGTGCGGTTCCTTCCTCCCATCTTCCTCTTCCTCCTCCTCTCTTCCCGCCATCTGCTGCGGAGCTTCATCCGCTCGGCCGAACGCTTCGGGAAGAGAGGAGGATGACGACGAAGACGAAGATGATGAAGATGACGAAGCTTCCATTTTCTTCTCCTCGAGGGACGCGCTGTCGGGAGAGGGCGGGTCGTTTTCCGTTCCCGGGTCGATGAGGGAGGAGTCTCGGGTTTCAGTGTCCGACGTGCTGGTGGGCGTTAACGCCTCCCCGGGCTCCGCCTTCTGCTCGGAGCAGGGAGCCAATGAGGAGGAGGATGAGGAGGAGGGGGCGTCGCCTGCACGATCGTCAGCACTGCTGCTCACTCTCCGGCGTTTCACTGGAGTCACGCCCTCCTCTTCCGCTGAGGAGTAGAGTAAAGACAAAATGAGGCATTTTTAATGTGTGATTAATGCCGTGGCTCATTTAAAGCGAGAACCTTGACAATCGTTTTATAAATGAATTTTTATGTTAAATAAAATACTATTATCATGTACAAAAAAATACAGCTTTCTGTCCTTTAAATGTAAATAATTGTTTAAAATGTGCTTTTGGTCATTTAATGCCTGGTTCAGATTACACGATTTTTTTGTATGTTACGATAGTCACTGTGTCAGATTACGCGATTTTGACTCCTAAAATCTAGTCGTGTCGTGGACATGTCAGACTACACGTTGCTTCCTGACCAGTCATCGCATACCGTCTTAAACGACGCGCATGATGTCATTGAGAAGGCGAAACTAGTAGCGAGTGACGTCCGGAAACAAACGTAAATAAACAATGGATGAAGCGGTGAGTGTTGTATTGGCTGTCCTGTGTTCAGAAAAAAGTAAGAAAGAGATAACGCGACAATGGACACGTTCCTGGATTGCTATGAGGACAGTATGGCCTGTCAATCCTGTCGATCCGCCAATCGTCTCCCTTTCGTTTCGCCATTTTTGAAAGTTGTGTACGGAAAAGCTTCGGTGCTCCTATTGGTCAACCTCATACATGTGACGTAACCGTCGTGGACGACCGTTCAAAAAAAATTAAACATGCTAGTCTTTTTGTCGTGAAGCATCGCAGACGCGACGTAGGTTGTCGCCCACTATGACACACTATACGAGATGATACAATCGAATCTTGCGTCCCGACGCCCGTTGTCGTTTACGAATCCGCACAACAGCCTACGTCAAACGGATCGTGAATCAAAATCGGGCTAAAATCGTGTAATCTTAACCAGGCATAAGATGCTTTTTTGATGCAATTAAGAAACGCTAATTTTTTATCCCTAGCTGTTGCTACCATGTTAAAAAAAATTATTCATAAATAAATGGTTATTATATTTCACATAAAAAAGTTCAAAGAAAAGAAAATAATGTGCGATTAATGCCGTGTCTCATTTAAAGCGTCTTTGAGTGCCTTGAAAATCAATCCTTTTATGAATATATAAATGATTAACTAAATAGAATAGGGGAAAGAGAAAGAGAGAGAGAGAAAGAGAGAGAGAGACACAGAGAGAGAGAGAGAGAGAGAGAAATTAAATAAATAAATAACCAAATGAAAGGGAGAGGTAGGAAGAAAATAAATGTATTGATTGCATATATACTAATAAAACATTCAGTGGTGCTATTTAAATAGAAGAAACAGAATATATAATAATAAAACTGTACATTATGTCAATGTAGATCAATACACATGTACACATTCATAAACAAACAAATTATATTAAATAAAATACTATTATTATTATGAACAAAAAATACAGCTTTCATTTGTCATTTGTAAATTGTTTAAAATGTGCTTTTTAGTAATTTAAGACGTGCAAAATAAATAAAGATTATATTTTACATCAAATAATTCAAAGCCATGATGAGCAAGAAATGTTGTGTGCCCCTAGATGTTGCTACCAACTTATTAAATAACTAATAATACCAATTCTTCTTCTCCTTCCTGTTATTGTCCTTATTATGATTATTATATTTCAAATAAAATAAAGCCATGATGCACAACGAATGCATACTTTTCAAAAACAATTTTGTCAAATGCATTTTTGTGCCATAAAATTGTAAAAAAAAATCACCATCATGTGTTTCTTTTGAAAGATTTCATTTAGAATCTAATAATATTAATAATCGATTATGTAAGTGTGTTTGTGTATGTTGAGACCTTTGGCTTTGCGCTCCTTGGCCTCCATGTCTAGTGTTGCGCGGTGCTGAAGACACAGTCTGCACTTGGACAGCAGCTCCTGTAGAGCGGGACCCAGAGCCGGATCCAGATGCTGAGGGGTGGACACCGACAGCACCAGCAGCAGCGCTCGCAGGTCCTGCAACACACACACACACACACACACACACACACATGAGGGAAGAGCACATGACGGAGCGCTGGCTCAGGCGCGAGGAGGGAGCTGTACTGACCGCGTTCAGGAGGCTGCTGGTCTTGCTCATCTCTGCTCTCTGATTGGTCAGCTCAGGCTGCAGGCTGTGGTACTCGTTCAGAAGGTTGGTCACCAACACGTTGACGAGATTCGAGCAGCTCTGGCCTGATAACACCTGCACCTGCACCTAAACACACACACAGCAGGACAGGCTCAGTGTCACCACTCTCACACAGTAAGCTTCAACATGTCACCTTAGAAATTATAACAGGGGTTTGGCCTGTTCGCAATACTAACCCTGATCTGCAGTGTGTGTGTGTACCTTGTGTAAGAAGCAGGTGAGGAACGAGTAGGCGATGTTGTTGTTGAGGAAGTTCCTCTCGTCCATCAGGATGCATTTCATGTACTCTCCAAACGCTGGATCCTCACACAGCAGCTTCACACACGACTGAGCCATCGCACACTGACAGAGAGAGAGAGAGACGTCAGGACACACACACTTCTGACTGCTGTTTTCATAGTTATGTCTGAAGAATCTGCTGCCGAAAACCCATATAACGCATCAATCTGAGATGATGTAGAGATGCATGTGTAGAAAATGATTATTTTTTACATTTAACACTTTAAAGTGTGATTGATGTTGTTTCTCATAAAAGTGTGTTTGAGCTCCTTAAAAAGTAAAAAGAGCTCTAAAAAAATACATTATAATGATGTGCATATATATATATATAATATTTTATGTGTCTGATATTATATATATATATATATATATATATAATATTTTATATATATATATATAATATTTTATATATATATATATATAATATTTTATATATATATATAATATTTTATATATATATATATATATATATATGAAGAGTTCAGATGCAAAAGCCTCTAAATGCCATTTGAAATTTTCTTCTTTAATGATGATTTTTATCAAACTTGTATATTTAAGTTCAGTAATTTCACTTAAATGGCAATGATAATTACCTATTAATTGTTATTTAAGTGAAATTAATGAAATAAAATATACAAGTTTGATAAAAATCATCATTAAAGAAGAAAATTTCAAATGGCATTTAGAGGCTTTTGCATCTGAACTCTTCATATATATATATATTATTAATAATAATAATACAAATATTGTGTTCTGTTCAAAATGATAATAGTGTTTAAAATGTGCTTTTGGTCATTTGTAAGATGTATAATAAATGCACAGTCCCTGTTTGCACTCCAAACAATAAATAAATAAAATGTATTAATTTGTAAGATCTATATTAAATGATAACATTAATACTAATTTATTTTTAATTTGTAAGATGTACAATAAATGCATACTCCCTTTTGCACTCTTAACAATAAAAATAATTAAAACATTTTATTAGTAATTTATAGGATGCATAATAAACGCCTACTGGCATTGTCACCCCAAACAAATAAATAAATACATAATAATTATTAATATTATTATGAATATTAAATAAAATTTAAGATAATCATTATAAAATATACAATTCGTAACTTAAAAATTCAAAGCAATTTTAGCACATTTTCAGGCACTCCACATCCCATCATGCTCAAAAACAGCTCTTACCTCTAGTGTCTTATTTCTTTAGTACGTGTGTGTGTGTGTGTGTGATGACCGAGAAGGTTTTACCTGAGATTGAGCAAGTTCTGTCCAGAGTTTGGGAAAGAGAGCCAGATGTAGAGGAAGTCCTTCATATGCGATCAACACACCTGCACACAGGTAAACAAACATCATCAGCACACACACACACACACACACACTCAAGAGAGATTTAAGAGCGCTGAGAGAGAGAAGCGTCCTTACTCAGTTTCACCAGAGTCTCTGTGAACTTCTCACAGTTGATGGCGACTCGACAGAGCAGGTGGATGAACTGATGATACGACAGGAAGTAGTCCAACAACATCCTGTCATACACCTCATCTTTACCCTAATGAAACACACAAACACACTCTGAACAACTGAAGCTCACTGTGTAAAGCGGTCCACCGGTTGGTCTCACACACACCTTGCTGGTCTCCACCATTGAGGGCAACAAGCACATGTTGAGCTCGGGTCTGGGAGGACGAATGTTGTTCTTCCCGCCCATCAGCTTGATGTTCTCTCTACAGGGCAGATACGGCCCAAACGACACTAGAAAACACACACAAATGCTGTTATACCATGTGGTGACCATAGCATTAGCATTTATTCATTGTTTTTTAACTCACTGGGGATGTTGCTGTGGTGGTACGTGCAGTGGTTGTGCTGCAGGAAGGGCACGAGTGTGTGCAGGAAGTCATGAGGGCTCAAGAGCACCAGCTCCTTCAGCACATCTGAGGACCAACACACACACACGTTCAGATCATCACACTCGGGGGTTATTTCTAAAGCAGTGCTCGTGTTTCGAGGATGCGGCGACTCACCCAGACAGGCGTTACGCAGCTCTGGTGGGCTGTAAGAGTTCAGCAGCGTCAGCAGTTTATGAGCAAAATCAATCCTCTCCTGCCACTGGATCAGAGCCTGCTTCACATCTACACACACACACACACACACAAGAGATCAGTTACTGACATTTCATACAAGTGCATTATGGGCAATCGAAACCTTTGGATTGCATGTCAAGAGGTATTATGGGTAATGAGTACTTTTGTACTGCAGGTTAATGTGTATTACGGTAATGAGTACTTTTGTACTGAATGTTAGGGTGTATTATGGGTAATGAGTGCTTTTGTACTGAACGTTAGGGTGTATTATGGGTAATGAGTACTTTTATTCTGAACATTAGGGTGTATTATGGGTAATGAGTACTTTTGTACTGAATGTTAGGGTGTAATGAGTACTTTTGTACTGCAGGTTAATGTGTATTATGGGTAATGAGTACTTTTGTACTGAACATTAGGGTGTATTATGGGTAATGAGTACTTTTGTACTGAACGTTAGGGTGTATTATGGGTAATGAGTACTTTTGTACTGAACGTTAGGGTGTATTATGGGTAATGAGTACTTTTGTACTGCACGTTAATGTGTATTACGGTAATGAGTACTTTTGTACTGAACGTTAGGGTGTATTATGGGTAATGAGTACTTTTATTCTGAACATTAGGGTGTATTATGGGTAATGAGTACTTTTGTACTGAATGTTAGGGTGTAATGAGTACTTTTGTACTGCAGGTTAATGTGTATTATTGGTAATGAGTACTTTTGTACTGAACATTAGGGTGTATTATGGGTAATGAGTACTTTTGTACTGAACGTTAGGGTGTATTACGGTAATGAGTACTTTTGTACTGAACATTAGGGTGTATTATGGGTAATGAGTACTTTTGTACTGAACGTTAGGGTGTATTATGGGTAATGAGTACTTTTGTACTGCACGTTAATGTGTATTACGGTAATGAGTACTTTTGTACTAAACGTTAGGGTGTATTATGGGTAATTAGTACTTTTGTACTGCACGTTAATGTGTATTACGGTAATGAGTACTTTTGTACTGCACGTTAATGTGTATTACGGTAATGAGTACTTTTGTACTGCACGTTAATGTGTATTACGGTAATGAGTACTTTTGTACTGAATGTTAGGGTGTATTATGGGTAATGAGTACTTTTGTACTGCACGTTAATGTGTATTACGGTAATGAGTACTTTTGTACTGAACGTTAGGGTGTATTATGGGTAATGAGTACTTTTGTACTGAACGTTAGGGTGTATTATGGGTAATTAGTACTTTTGTACTGAACGTTAGGGTGTATTATGGGTAATGAGTACTTTTGTACTGAACGTTAGGGTGTATTATGGTAATGAGTACTTTTGTACTGCAGGTTAAGGTGTGTTATGAGTAATGAGTACTTTTTTTACAGCAGGTTTAGGTGTATTATGGCTAATCCTATAACTCCAGTGTAAGTGTGTGTATTGTGGGTAACGTACTACCTTTACGTTGTAAATAGGGTCGCGTTGCCTTTAAAACGGACAGGAATATGGACAGCAGCTCCACTAGATCACCGGTCACATGACACGCGGTGGCCTCATGGTACATCATGTGCAGAGTGTTGAAGGACTGCAGACAGAAATATTCAGTTGTACACGGCAGTCCACTAAAATATGCAGATGAATAAAGAGAGTGACTGAAGAGAGCTTGAATACCTCAGTCATGAGGATGAGTCCTCTGTTGAACACCACCAGCAGTCTGTCCTCATCGTTCTCCAGCAGGATACGGAAGGCACTGAGAGCACACAGTCTTAGTCTTAGGGAACATTTACACACCAACGATATGCTTAAAGTTGAGAAGTTTTTCCTTTGAGTTTTCAGTGTACAGACGACACCAGTGTCAAAATGATCCCCATTCCCGCAAAAACGACTAAAAGCGCTGTATTCTGCTGCCAGGCCATTAGATGACGATGAAACACTATGGCCAGAACACGTAATACGCATGTGCATGACCTCGTCGTCTTCACAGATTTGTGTTTTTGTTGTTTACCGTTTTCAAAAACTTTCTTTTCCCCCAAAACGCCGTTGTAGTGTAAATAAATGGCCAAAATGCATAAAAAGTTTTACGTTTTTACATAAACAGCCCCTAAGTAGGAACGCAAATGGCGTGTAAAACGTTCTGTGAGTCTTTAAAGAGTGTGTGTGTGTGTACCTGATGAGCGTGGTCCAGCAGGAGCGTCCGTCCAGACAGCGCAGGTAACAGCTGATGGTGGTCTTCTTGAACTGCTTCACGTCCTCCAGCTCTTCCTCCCTCATATCAGGCCTCTGAGCTACAAACAACTGCATCAGGTTAAACAACTCCTCCACCGCCTGCAGAGAAACAACAAACAGTGTAAAATTAACCTCAATAATAGATGAAGTGGAACTTCAGACATCATTCAGACAGAAACAGACAGTCTTCATTAAAATAGGCTTAAAAAAACTTTCTTAACTTTCAGAAAATGTTGTTTGTACATTTCAGGAGGTCAAACTGAATGCAGCATTATTATACACTTTTATTTTATTCATTTTACTTTGCAACCCTATTATCAAAATTTGGGACACATCTACACAGAGTTTGAACACTGATTTGTTGGATTTCATTATTTTCTAGCAATAACATTAATTAAACAACAAAATTAAATATATAAATATATATAATATACAAAACAAAATAATGATTCTGCATTAAATTGACCATTTATAATGTTTTATTTCACATAAAGCCTTTCAAAGAATCCCACAACTGTTTTCAACAAGGATAATAATCATAAATGTTTTTTAAGCAACAAATCAGTATAGTATAATGATTTCTGAAGCATCATGGAGTAATGATGCTGAAAAATCAGCTTTGATCACAGCAATAAATTACATTTTACAGATTTATATATTCAAAAAGAAAACAGTTCTTGTAAAACTATTTCACAATATTACTGTTTTTGTTGTATTTTTGATCAAATAAATTAGGGATCGACTGATGTGATTTTTTTAGTGCCGATACCAATACTGATACCGTTTATTTTTCCCCATCAGCCTTAGCCAATGACCAATACGGGCTGCCGATTTTCTTGAACCGATATTTGGAGCCAATACATTTTGCTCCCTCAATTTACATCATAAAAATAACACGATGCTAACAAATGTCTCAAATTAATAAAAGTAACATTTATTTAACTTTAAAAAAACAATATTTAACAAATAGTAAAAAATGTGAGGTAGAACAAGAACAAGTAGATTTTAGCAAATATTAAAAACATGAGGTTAGTTCAGTGCTGAAAAATATCGGCCGGTTCCGATACACTTAAAAACCACAAATATCGGCCCGATATATCGGTCAATCACTAAAATAAATGCAGCGAGCATTAAAAAATTTGACCAACTCCAAACTTTTCAACACTAGTGTAGTTACTGATAAACTTTCCCATAAATGACAGAAAACACATGTTTCTTATGTTCTCTTTGGTAGCGTCTGCACTCACCCCCGGGTACTGGCTGGCGTGCGGCGTGAGGTTTTTGAAGGCCCACTGTATGTTCTGGTGCGACGCCAGCTGGCGGGTGAAAGCGGGCGACTGCTCGCAGCACATGCGCAGGATGGCGTAGTACGCCGGGAGCATCCCGCGGTTGAACAGCACCACCTCCTGGTCGTCGTGATCCGCCAGGATGTAGTTAAAGGCGATGTTTTTAGTGACCACAGGGTTTTGGACGATGAGACGTACGTTCTCGCTGCAGTCCACGCACACGTTATACCAGAAGGACAGAAGAGCCTGCTTGTTGTGATTAGTGGCGATGGCCGGCTCTGATAACTTGGGCTGTGAGAGAGAGAGAGAGAGAGACATAATAAGAACAGGGCTGCACAAGATATTGAAATAAAATCAATATCACAATGTGGCTCGTCAAATACACACATCTCATAATCATTCATTAAAATAATTCCCCTCCCTCTTGCAGCATCTTCATGAGATCCACCAATAGCAAACCACAACCATCCAATCAATTCCCAACATTTGTTCTTGTTTGAGAAGCAGTTTCACTCAGATATACGTCACAATAGAGAAGAAAAGACTCTCGCAATTTCCGATTCCTCATACGAGCACCTAAAAACCGTCTTCATCTGCATGCGAAGTACCTGGAAGAGGTTCCAGAGGTCCATGAAGTAGCTGGAGAACATGAGCTTCTCTGTTTTGGAGATGAGGCAGTAGGTCATGAAGCTGAAGTACTGCACCAGTTTGGTTGTCCCGTGCACCGGCACGTCCACGTAGAGCTTGGCCCGTCCCAGCAGGCCCAGGAGCAGGTTGTAGACCTGGTGCAGGACCACGGTGGTGTCGGGACTCAGCGGGAGGTCCCGCGTGGGGATGTGGAGCGAGCGCGTGGAGCGGAACATCTGGCGGAAGGAGTTGCTCGGGATGAGAGACACCAGCAGATACGCCGCGGCTGAGAGAGAAAAGCATTGAAGAACGCATCACAAAACAATCAGACATTTTACCTGGAGAAATAAAGATGAAACAAAATGCTTTAAATGTGTATTTTGATAACTTAAAATCTGTTTTTAAAATCAGAAATCACTCTAATAGACCATTTCACAAGATGTAAACAACACTGGTCCAGAAGCACTTCCTGTTTCAGTTTTTTAAAACTACATAAAAGCTGGGATAAAATACAACCAACAGAACATTTAAAACTGAATCAAAAAGTTAAACAAACATCTTTAAGATGTTTTCTTTACATGTGAAATAAATAAAACAGTTACAAACTGAAACAGGAAGTGCTTCTGGACCAGTGTTGTTTACATCTTGTGAAATGGTCTATATGATGATTTTCTGCTCAAGAAACATTCCTTATTTTTATTAATGTTGAAAATAGTTGTGCCGCTTCATATTTGACTCGATAAATTACGATGAAAAATTCAATTCTAATAATATTTCACAATATTAATGTTTTTATGATCAAATAAATGCAGCCTTGGTGAGCAGAACAGACTTCCATAAATTATAATATAAATCGTAAATATTCAATTTTTTTTTGACCAATAGCGTATATATGTGTGTGTTTGTGTGTGTACTGTTGTGTAGACAGTGTCTGTTCTTACACGTTCGGACCCGTGGGTAGTTGTGCGCCAGCAGAAACCTCTCGACCCAGTTCTCCATGTTCTGCAGGACCCAGCTGTGAGCCAGCTTATTACGAGGAGTCTGGACGGCCAACCAGTCCAAACACTGAGACGGGTTATACTCGATCACCTGACGCAGACACACAGGGATCACACGCTCAGAGCAAACATCTGAAGTTCTCCAAACACCCACAACTCATCATTGACTCATCATACCGCGCAGAAATATTAGAAGGTTTAGGAATGATGGGACTGTCTGTGGGCCGATTTACCTCCCAGATCCTCTGCAGGATGTAGGACGCAAACGAGGGCATTCCCGGAGGACCAGCAGCGAACTCCATCAGCATCGTCAACAGCTTGAAGAACGGATTGGCTGCCTGTCGGACACAACACACAATGCTAGTTAGTGTGTGTAGCTATTAAAGAAGGAAACGATAGCGGTTGTGAGATTTGTTTTTACCTCTGGAGTCAGTTTAGCGATGGAGGTGAACAGCATTGACACGATCTACACCAACAGAAGAACACAAACCATGAGAAGGCATGTTACACTACGATATATCGTGTTGATGCTTAATTATACTCTGAGGCTAAATCTGTCCCAGGAACTAAGTTTGAGGTCATTCATTTCTTTCTTCTTTTTGAAAGACATTAAAACTTTTAATCAGCAAGGATGCGTTAAACTGATCAAAAGTGACAGGAAAAGTAAAACTTTCCATCCATCAAAAATATATATCACAGTTTAACCAGAAATATAGCAGCACAACTGTTTTCAGTGTGATAATAAATGTTTCTTGAGAATGAAATCATCATTTTAGAGTGATTTCTGGAGGATCATGCGACACTGAAGACTGGAGTAATGATGCTTTGATCACAGGAATAAATTACATTTCACAATTTATTCACACAGAAAACTGTTATTTTAAATCTCAATATTTCACAATTATATTGTTTTTTTTTAAATCAAATAAATGCAGCCTTGATGAGCAGAAGAGACTGACTTCAAAAACACTGTACGCAAACATTTGAACCTCTTTCTAGGCTCATATAATGTTATATATTTAGTTCTAAATGTGCAAACCATAAATTATGAGTAAGATTTGTGTTACAAACCTGTAGTTGTTATCATTAGCTTTACACAGAAACACTTGAAGGCATCTTACATGTTCTGCCAGGCGGTTGTTGTATCTGCAGAGGCTGAATATGAGGTTGCAGGTCTGTCTGATGTTGATGCTGTCTCTGATGTGCTGGAACAGAAAGGGAAAACCTTTTCCTCCGGTCAGTGCCGCCATGTCACTCTGAGACAGAGTCAAGTGTCTGCAGAGAGACAGACAAATGATTAGATATTACCAAGACAAATCCCCAATTAAAATGACATTATTTCTAGTGTATTATGGTAAAAACAACTGATGTTTTGCAACTCTGGTTAGTGATGCTAATGGCACAGAAATTACACTTCTAACAGCTCCGGTATAGGCTTAATTTTCTGTAAATGATTTTGGGGTGAAATATGACCCATTATGGGTGATATATGAGATTAATCCAAACACTTCAGTGCGCACCTCTCAGATCTGGACTGCTCCACCAGCAGAGCTATGAGCGCGATCATCTTCTCCAGAGCGGCCGGCCGGTACTTCTCCTCCGCCAGCGAGAGGATGTCCTCCTCTTCATCCTCCTCACCCTCCTCCTCCTCAGACAACACCTCCACCTGAGGCTGAGACAGAGGGATTTGAGTTATTATTTGAGATCAGGGAACCAGAATCAAAGATCGGCTATCCAGAGGAAACTGTACTCACATTTTCAGGTCCTTTAGTGCCCATGTAGAAATGCACCATAATTGAAATGGCTTGCAAAGACAAGAGGAACTGACTCTGTGAGGACAAAAAGACGAAGGGAATTGTTAAAATGAATAAAGAACATGTAACTTGTAAAAATAATAGATCCATAAAATTGAAATAAGTAAAATTAAAGGTGCAGTGTGTAATTTTAGCAGCATCTAGTGGTGAGGTTGCGAACTGCAAGCAACAGAAGTTACGGTGGCAGACAGGAAGTGATGACGTCGTCTAAGACAGCAGGGTGTAGCCAAACAGCAATGACATTACAGAGAACAACATAGGGACGAAACGCGTTTGTCCAATAAGGGCCACCGTAGAAACATGTCGGCACATTTTAATGTAAGTGGACCTGCGTGTGTGTGTGTAGATAGAAATGGCTCATTTTAAAGTAGTAAAAACATAACGGTTCATTATGTATGGTCTTTATACACCACTGAAAACAAAGTTATGTATATTATATTGCATTTCTGTCTACAGATCCTGTAAAATATTACACAAATGCACCTTTAAACAAGTAAAAAATGAATAAAATTAAATAGAATAAATAGATAAAATATTATTAAATATAAGAGTATAAAATTAATTATAATAAAATAAACTAAGTAAAATAAATAAATAAATACAAAATAAATAAGCAAAATAAATACTAATAAAATGAAATAAGTGAAATAAAATAAATTAATAATAAAATACATTAAAATAAAAATGAATAAAAATTCATAGTAAATAAATAACTAAAAATGAATAAAAAAACCATTAAGTCAAATAAATAAAATATAAGTAAAAAAAATTTCAAATAAATTATTTAATTCAATAAGTAAAATAAGGATTTACATAAAAATAAAATAATTAAAATAAATAAATAAAAGCAAAATATACAAATAATTAATTAAAAAATAAAATTAAGCAAGTAAAATAAAAACATTTATAAGTAAAGATTTATAATAAATAAATACAGGGATGGCTACCTCCTCTTCTCCCATTTTGGCAAACTCGTACAGGAAGGCGAAGTATTCGGTCAGGTGTTTGCTGTGTGGCTTCACTCCGTGCTCCATGATTGACAGCAGTGTTTTGACGAAGCGCGTCACACAGGAGCGGCTGCCGATGTCCTCCACCGGCCCGTCCATGTCATCAGAGCTGTAGACAGACCAAAACACACACAATATAACAGCACATATGGATTTGGAAACACGAGGGCAGGATGGTTAGTTAGCAGGGTTCAGAGGAACAGTGAATTAAAGAGAGAGACACACCCGTCCTCCATGCCCGGCTGCAGGTACAGGTGAGCGTGAGCCGGTCTGAGGCGCTGGATCACGTGGATACACAACCTCTGGAACATCTGAAACGTGACACCAGGGTTTATTTAAATCAAACAAAACAATCGAAATAAAGTTTGTTTTAGGGGTAGGGTGTGGGGTTATCCGTTCATATTATTAATAATAATAAATAATAATTACATTTAAATAGCCGGGTAAGCGTGTTACGCCAAAGACTTTGGACATACCAAGATGGTGCACTCAAATAATAATGAAAATTTCGACTTTCCTTGAGACTTTCCTTTGGTAACACTCACCTGTCGTACGATCTGATTGGGGCACTTGATGAGAATCTGCATGGGCCACCAGTTATCATCTGCCATCTGATCCAAAAACCACTGCACACACACAAACAGATGAGACACATTTATTACCCACAAAAAAGATTCAACAGCGCTGATTTCACCAACCCCCTCCATTCATTTGGCTTAAAAGTGATTTTCCAGAGCAGAAGACGCTGGGAAACAAGATGCTGTAGAGAAGTTCTGTGTGTACAGGTTTGGCTTTTCTTGTGAGGTCTCATTACATATCACTGGTTCTCACAAGTTGAAAAGGCTTATAAAATGGCTAAAACTTCAAATCTACAGTTTCTGTGATGGGTATGTTTAGGAGTAGGTTTTGGTTTAGAAAACTGTGTGTGTGTGTGTGTGTGTGTGTTACCTCGCAGGCAGCTTGGTTGTTGTTAAACTGTTTGGTCAAGAGCTCGATCCACTGCAGCATTGTGGGCTGAGAGAAATAAGCACAAGGTGAACTTACAACAAAAAGCAGCTTTCAAACACAGAAACCAGCATCCGGTCTGTCCTGTGAGCTACAACAGACGTACATTACACTACAGATGAGGGGAAAACAGAACAACGCCATCTCACCTTTTCTTTGGAGTGGATGAACGTCTCCAGAACAAACGAAGTGCTGAGCTGTGAGAAGAGGAGAGGAAAATTTTAATTATTATCCAAAAATATGAACCTCGATATTATATATATAACTCAAGAGTATAGATGATCAAGTTTCATCATCTGCTCTGATGAAGATGTTCATGTGGACAGACTAACCTTAGCCGTCATGAGCAACACGGATTTAGGATCTGGTAAAGTGCTGGGAATACTGCTGCACAGCTGCCACATGAAGCTACAGAGAAATGGCAAAAGAAAAGAATTAAACAAGAAAAGGAATTTTAAAAACAATAACAACATATTTTAAACATTAAATGTATAGTAAATTAAATATGTATTAAAATGTTTTTTTTAATATAAATAAATAAAATAAGAAAATGAAAGAAATTGAACAAAAATGTAGATAGATAAAATAAAATATAAAAGAACATAAAAGGAGAGACAAAAAATACAAATTATAGATCATAATACAGTAGGAAGAGGATGAGAGGATGAGAAAGGGAAGAGGAAGGGGATGAGGAAGGGATGAAGGGGAAGAGAAGGGGAAGATGATGAGGAAGGGATGAAGAAGGGAAAAGGGAAGAGGAAGGGGTAGAGGAAGGGGAAGAAGATGAGGAAGGGAAGAGGAAGGGGAAGAGAAGGGGAAGAGGATGAGGAAGGGAGGAAAAAGGGAAAAGGAAGAGGAAGGGAAGAGGATGAGGAAGGGATGAAGAAGGGGAAGAGAAGGGGAAGATGATGAGGAAGGGATGAAGAAGGGAAAGGGAAGAGGAAGGGGTAGAGGAAGGAGAAGAGGATGAGAAAGGGAAGAGGAAGGGGAAGAGAAGGGGAAGATGATGAGGAAGGGATGAAGAAGGGAAAAAGGAAGAGGAAGGGGTAGAGGATGAGGAAGGGATGAAGAAGGGGAGGAGAAGGGGAAGATGATGAGGAAGGGATGAAGAAGGGAAAAAGGAAGAGGAAGGGGTAGAGAAAGGAGAAGAGGATGAGGAAGGGAAGAGGAAGGGGAAGAGAAGGGGAAGATGATGAGGAAGGGATGAAGAAGGGAAAAAGGAAGAGGAAGGGGTAAAGGAAGGGGAAGAGCATGAGGAAGGGAAGAGGAAGGGGAAGAGAAGGGGAAGAGGATGAGGAAGGGAGGAAAAAGGGAAAAGGAAGAGGAAGAAAAGAAGAAGGGGAAGAGGATGAGGAAGGGAAGAAGAAGGGGAAGAGGAAAAGGAAGGGAAGAGGAAGGAAAGTAAGAGTTTTGTGAAACTGCTCTATTGTTCTCTTACCCAAAGTATGTGTGTTCAAAGATGTTCTTGTCCTGGAGAAACTGCATGTTGTCGTGCCAGATCCACTGTGTGTGTGTGTGTGTGTGTGTGACAGAGAGAGAGAGAGAGAGAGAGAGACAGATTAATGCTCAGCCTGACGGGTGTGTGCCGTGAAGACTGAGGCTGATATACAGTGATGTCTGTACCTCCAGAAGATCCGGAGAAATGTCGAAGTTAAAGTCCTTCCCATTCTCCTCCTCCACCTCCACTCTCTTATAGAACAGCATGTAGGCACTGTGGGTCTGACACACACACACACACACACACACACACACACACCTTACTCAGGGTCCAAAGCATTTTACAAGAAAGCATCTTGAGGGAGACTTATTTACATAGATAAACAAAAACGTATAATTATATAAAATAATATATAAACAGTGTATTTTTAATTATGCTAATAGCTACAATTAATATAGAAAATAATAAAATAAAATAATAAAAAACAATACTTGACTTAATAGTTAAAATTAATATATAAAAACAATTTGTAAATATAGTATGTATTACTTCATTATAATTACAGTAATATATATATAGCATTTATTACTTTAATAACTAGAATTAATATATACAATTATTGCTGTTGTTTTTATTTAAAAAACCAACCTTCTCAAAGGAGAAATCCATGAACTTGTCTGTGACAGAGTCGTATGTTTTTGTCTGAAATGAGACGAGCATTTCTGAATTACAACCACATATATTATCATTTAAATTACTTTATCCCAAAAGCACAAAAAAAAAAATATAAAAATATAAAAACACATACGGTCATCTCTCCACCGAAACACTCTGAGGCCAGCTGGGCCGAATCAAACGGCTTCACCTCCGCGTCATTAAACAGGTACCTGAAACAGGAAATGACATCATCACTCCACAATACATGACATCCAACACACACAAAACCAGTCACATGGGTCAAATTAAAATTTATACATCATCTATCTGAAAGCTGAATAAATAAGCTTTCCATTGATGTGTGGTCAACTATTCAATAGCTCTAAATGCAAAATATTTGAACTCATTGATGCGTTTTAAACAGAATAATGTCATTAAACACCATTTGTTATTGCGGTAAGCGTGTGGGTTGACGATGTCCCTGATGAAGCTGTAGTAATGGCCGCCGTCTGCCGTCCCCGTGTGCACCGTCACACCGATGAGGTCGTACTCGTAACTCTCCGCCACTTTCGCATCGCCTTCGTCACGGAAACCTGCAAACGAGATCACCATCAGTCGACGGAGAAGACCAGCCGAACTTAAAATCGGTGTATTTCAGCAAAACGACCGTACAACCTTCCTTCCGGTCTCCCTTGGCCATGAGGAAGTCCTCGGTGTACGGCGTCATGTCGAGCCGCAGCGGGAAAGAAAAGTGCGTGTTTACTTTTTCCTTCATCATGGTCACCATGTTGAACGTGTAGCGCATGGTGTTGAAGCTCAAGATCCGCGGGAGCTTCTTAAAACACGCGCTGTGGGACAGAAAGAGACAGTCGTGAGATTCAGGGGGCGTAACAGAAAGATTTCGGCTCTCAGAACCTTTTCCACCAAAGCACCAGCTCCGAACCAGTAATAGTGGTTCTTAAAGGGTTAGTTCACCCAAAAATGAAAATTAAGTCATTAAGGAACTGTACCGTTTCTCAGCGCGCACTTTCTTCCCGCACTGAGAGCAGGTGTACATGTTATCCCCCTCCAGAGTGTCCTTAATGGTCACCTCATCCAGAGACTCCTGAAACACAGAGACAGAGACACAGATCAGAGGATTACAGGCTGATATCGTTTCACAGTGGCGCTGATTTTCTTTATATACATACATATTTATATATACAGGTGAAACTCGAAAAATTGTATATTCGATAAATACTCGATACTGTATAAATACTGTATACTCGATAAATTGAATTATTATATATATATATATAAAAAACACACACATGCATGTATATTTAAGAAAATTTTTTTATTTATATATAAAATGTTTATATTTATATATAATATAAATTACATATAAATCTATATACAGTATTTACATGAAAATATTTCTTAAATATATACAAGCATGTATGTATATATATATATAATTATTATTTATAAAATTAATAAATATAATTATATATATATATAAATATTATTTATATAATTAAATTATAATATAATTAAAAAATAATTATTATTTATATATAATTATTATTATTTTTGGATGCGATTAATCGTTTGACAGCCCTAGAAACTATTATATTATATAGACTCATAACATGCAGAGTGATATATTTCAAGCCTTTATTTGTTATAATTTTGATGATTATGGCGTACAGCTTATTAAAACCCCAAAATCTAAATTAGAATATTGTGAAAAGGTTTCCATAAGCTGTAAGCCATAATCATCAAAATTAACAATTAAAGGCTTGAAATATCTCACTCTGCAAGTAATGAGTCTATATAATATATTAGTTTCACCTTTTAAGTTGAATTACAGAAATAAAAGAACTTTTGCACTTTTACACATATACAAATATACATACATATATACACTGTATATAAAGTGACATTATTTTCTTGTTGACAACAAGGTTAAAATAGAAATAAGTTTCTTTTATGGTCTTTTATTATGTTTTACACGTATTTTGACCTCATCAAGCTAAATAGTTCAACTCCGTTGTGCCGGACAAGATCACAGGAATTCATTTTTATGCATAAAATATTTTTCTTGGCACAAAGTACAAGAACAATGAGTGTAAATAATGTAGTGTGGTTCGACAACTTTAGCTAGTTTAGGTTATTATTAGATATTAGTCTTTTTTCCACTGGCCTTCAACCCCGTAACAACCAATACAGGAACAAAAAGGAAATAAAAGAGTGTTTCTGAAAATGCAAAATCCAATCACAATGTGTAATTTACTATAAGACACACCACTAGAGTCTCAGTAATCAAATATTAAGTATTTAAACACCAAACTTGCTGTGGTGAGCTTGAAATTATGTAGCGCTTTAAGGTTAGTAACTCATTTTGCAAAGCAACCATGGCATATTGAGAATCAGGGAAACATTTTAAAAATCACCCATCTCTTGAAAGCTTTTCTTTTAATGACCTGTACAGAGAGAGAGAGTGTGTGTGTATATAAGTAAACACTCACATAGATGTTCTTCATATCGGCCACCTGACATCTCACTGTGTAAAACTCCTCAGCCGTCTGACTCACATGATCACAGTCCTACACAGAACGAGAGATTAATTCAAATGTTCATATGCAAACTCAGACATACAAATACAAACGACATGGATATAAGAGTTGCAGGTTCAAACGGCTCAATCTTACCAGTGAAACCACATTGTTGGTGATGACGCCTCCAAACAGTGTTTTTACTGTATTTTTCTGAAACCACAAACACACAACTATTAGATCTCGGAGTAATTCATTAAACATACTCAAAACGGTTCTTAAAGTCACCGTGGAGTCAAAACGGACAATTTTATTATTATAAATAAATGGATCCATGCGAGGGCGGGGCAACCTGTCACTCAAATGAAATCGGCCAATAGCAAACCACAACCATTTAATCAATTCCCCATGGACAAAATCAAGCCCCGCCCTCGAGAAGCCGTTTCACAATAGTGAACTAAAGTTTATCTCTCTCAACTTCCGCTTCATGCCGACTTTAATCACACACACACACGTCGTACCAGGTCCTGTGACATCTCCTCGATCTTGGTGATGAGGTCGGTGAAGAACTCGGTCATGTCTTTCTGCTCTCCTGTGTTCAGAGGCTGTTTGTCCATGGTGTAGGTCTTACAGAAGGGACGAGGGTTGTACGCTTTCCTCTCGCTCTCCTGCACAAGCCGAAACAGTGAAATGACATCACATCTACAGGTCACGAGCTCAGATTACTGGCGCATGTTATAAGACGGTCACGTACCATGAGATAAGTGAACATCTTCTGCAGCTCCAGCAATGTGGTTTTATGCTTAATGTCCTCTGAATACTGTGAATAAAACACACACACACGCATCACAAACATCTCAAACCATTTTAAATCAAATATGTGTTAATCAAGCAGAGAATGTACATTTAAACCATTTTAATGGTGGTCGAACCATGACCTCATGTATTACTGCTTTTATATCATGATGTGACACCCATTTTCATTAATCAATGCTAATTATGGGCATTTGCAAGGTCACAGGTGTGCACACATTTCACAATTTTAAACTCACTTTAGCAGTGAAGACGGCCTGCCTGGCCTCTGGGATCATGTAGAGCTGTTGGATGGTGGAGGCCAGGTAACACGTGGCGCCCAGGTTAGTCAAGCCCACGAAACGACACTCGGCTCTGACATCATCGTGGGGCCAGTAATCCCACTTGTAAGGAGCGTGAGACGCTAAAACAGCAAAGCAACATGTTCGTTCATTTTCAATCTGTTCATAAATGAGCTTTAGGGATGGGCATCCAAAATAAAAGTTTGTGTTTACATGATGTATGTGTGTGTGGTGTGTAGAATTATTTTGTATATATAAATACTAACACATGCATGTATATATATTTAAGAAAAATGTGTTCTTAATATATCAAATATTTATATTTATACATAATATTAATTATGTATAAATATATATAAAGTGTATACATGCAAATATTCGAGTGACAGGAGTCGAATCCAAGAATGGATTCCTCGCTGTTGCTTTCATTTCTTTTCCTAACCTCACCATGACTACAGGATGAAGGTTGTAGAAAATTGCCTTTTCATAATCGGAAGCTTCATTTGTGATGATTAATGCTCAAAGCGACATTATCCCATTCATTTCAATGGAGCGCTGGTGACTTCCGGCAACAGAATGTGGGCGTGTCGAGAGACAAGTGACGAATTTCAAAAAACAATTTTCGCGAGCGACAACCAATAGGAAAGTAGAGTTTCAGTGGAGCTCAAGACAGATGAGTTTGAAGGCGATTTCACTGTTTTATATGATTTGGCTGTAACCACATACTTGAATATAATAAAATGATGCTCAGAGAGTTTAAAGGGTAACTAAACCCCTGGTCAGAGCCTGACTCCACCCACTGGCAATGCTGAAAAAGTGGGCAGACCCCAGCGGAGATATAGGGGACGAAATAGATGCTAAAACACTCTATCCTGATCGTTCCAATTCCTGACTCCCTACAGTGGTTTTGACGACACAATCTGGTTTTTATACTGCCAAGGGCGTAGCTCGCATGGTGAGCTGAAACCTGCGTACGTCACGAAGTGCGGAAAACATCCAATAGGAGAATTCAACTGCAGTAGCCACCGTTCAACCTGAAGAGGGCAGCACTAAGACGCTTTTACACCATATATTGTAGAAATAGAACACTTTATAAACAAAATGTCAAAAAAGCTACTCGAATCAATGACTGGTATTAATGAAGACCCATTCTTACAGATCATTAACTAAAAAAAGTTGGTTTGGTGTTTAGTTACGCTTTAATTCATTTATAGTTTGAGTGTTGTAATTTTACGATGCAAGTTTAGCACGCCTGCAGTTCATTTCAGTTTCCCCTGCATTATGTTGAGATTAGGGACAAGAAAATGTACTATTTGTCAAATTCGAATGACGTTTCAGTAATTTATGACAGTATGAGTGAGTTTAATTTGTTGATTGATCAATCGTTAAATCTAGTAAATTATTTAATCCACTAAACACTGCTGTGGTAAAAAAAAAAAAAACTCCCAACAGCATACTGTTTCTTTTGAGCCTAATTCCTAGTCGAATTAAAATTATATAGTTGTAGTTTATATATCACTATTTTGTACAGACCTATAGCATGGATATGAATGGTCCAAAATACATGTGCACAGTTCAATTGAATGAAGTTTACTTTAACTGTATGCTTTGCACAGAATTAAACTGTGCACACTGACATAACCAGAACATTAACAACAACACGGATATAAGAGTGAGTGGTTTATCTGTCAATCAGATGCATGTGGAAGTTGCATTTTTTCTTTAAGACATGTTTCCTTTAAGAATTATAATTGGCTAATAGAAAGAAAGGATAAAAAAAACCTAGCGTTTTATATCATGATGTATTAACCCCGTTACAAGTCCGTGCAGCGCTCAAAATCGTGGCCAGTTTCAGCATAAAATCACTGCGAAACGATCTAGCCGAAAGAACCTTTTCGTGGAAATGAATTTTAAATGAGGAGTCGATTCGTAGTTTAAAGCAAAATGGAGTAAACTCTGTGTCTTTTAACTGTCGCTTATGAGTGCAAAACCAAATTATGACGACATCCTTGCTAATAAAAAAGCTTTATTAGTCGTCTCTAAATGTTATCTTTCTCTAAATGAAGAAATTCTTCATTTCAAACAACACAAGTCCTGCTCACCCTGCATGTGCTGCGACATGACCCAGTTGTGCAGGAGTCTGTAGTTCTCCACCGAACCCTTCACCACCTCCACCAGCAGGTCGTATGCGGCGGCGCGGGCCGCGGGACTCTTGCATTTGGGCTGCTGACGGTCCTTCAGGCTGGGCAGCAGGAACAGCAGGTCGTACGTGTCCCTGAGGAACTCCTGACCCTCCCGCGAGAACTTAAACGGGGGCTTGTGCTTCAGGACGCTGGTGGCCAGACGCAGGAGACCTGTCAGACCGTCGTCCTCGATCGCCCCGTCCTGCTGGTCCAAAATCTCACGACTGCCAGTGGAAAAACAAAGTTTTTGGAGTCATAAAAGATCGTTTTTTGCTTAAAGGGGTGGTATAATGACCCTTTTTACAAGATGTAAAAAATGTCCCCGGAGTGCATTTGTGAAGTTTTAGCTCAAAAATACCCCCCAGGTTAAAATTGTCCCTTTTTGAGGGTGAGCAAAAACAGTTAGTTTTGTGTGTGTCCCTTTAAATGCAAATGAGCTGCTGCTCTGGGCACAGGGGGCGGAGCCTCCACAGCTTGTGTCCTTTTACCTCACACAGACATGCACTGAAATGTTAGAAACTGTTCTGCCTTTTGTGTTTAAACCGGAGTCGGGGTATGTCAATTTTAGGGTTTGTGATGTCACTAACCCGGGAAGCTTGTGTAGTCCCTATCAGTCATTTGTTGGAGCGTTGTAACTTTGCAGATGTTGTTTATACACAAACAGCAACACTAACTAAAGTTAGAAAAGTGAAATCATAATCAACCGCCCCTTTAATAACTATTATTTCAGTTTGTTTTTAAAGGAGTAGTTCACTTTTGAAAAACCTTTTGCTGATAATTTACTCACCCCCGTGTCATCCAAGACGTCCATGTCTTTCTTTCTTCAGTCGAAAAGAAATTAAGGTTTTTGATGAAAACATTCCAACTTTTTTTCTCCATATAATGGACTTCAATGGGGTCCAAACGGTTCAAGGTCCAAAAGAAACTTTAAGTACAAACTGCAAACTGTTCAAAGGGCTTTAAACGATTCCAGACGATGAATAAGGGTCTTATCAAGCGAAACGATCGCTCATTTTATAAATAAATAACAAAGTTTAAGTTTTATAAGCTCAAACGCTCGCCTTGCTCTGTTCTGTAACGCACTCCTGTTCGAACTCGTTCATCAAAATGAACAAATCTTTTTCCGAGTCATTTGGTTCATTTGGCGAAAGAAACGTACGAATTGATTCAGAAAAAAGATTTGTTCATTTTGTTGAACGGTTCGAACAGGAGAGTCACGAACGCGCACCACAGAACAAGGCGAGCGTTTGATCTTATAAAACTTAAACTTTGTTATTTTTTAAAAAAAATGAGCGATCGTTTCGCTTGATAAGACCCTTATTTATCGTCTGGAATCATTTAAAGCCATTTGAACAGTTTGGAGTTCACACTGAAACTGTCTTTTGGACCTTGAACCGTTTGGTTCCCATTGAAGTCCATTATATGGAGAAAAATCCTGGAATGTTTTCATCAAAAACCTTAATTTCTTTTCGACTGAAGAAAGAAAGACCTAGACATCTTGGATGACATGGGGGTGAGTAAATTATCACCAAAAGTTTTCAAAAGTGAAGTAATCCTTTAAGTTGTCCTGTCCAAGCACTATGCTAACAGTAAAGTATCACTCTAGTCTAACTAATGACATGTGTTAGCTTGAGGGGTAAATTATGCGTTTAGACTGAAACTCAGTGAGCAGAAGGAGCGTGTGTGACCTGCGGATGCAGTCGGCGAGGTGTCGGGCCAGGGCGTCCAGGTCCAGCAGGGTGGTCTGACTGGCGTCCTTCACGTGGATGTTGTCGATGAGTTTACAGAGCAGCCAGAAGTATTCCTTACAGCCAGTGCGAAACATGCCCTCCTCCTCAAAATCCTCCACCTGCACGAAAACACACACATATACACTCTATTAAAGGAATAAAACACCCAAAAATGCAACAACACTGCGTAAGCACCTGTGTTGCTATCATTAACTAAAGCCTAGGGTACGTTCACATTTTTCCCTTTTTCTTTTGCGTTTTTGAAACAACAACGGGTAAAGAAAATGCACATAAAGAGTCTGTCAGTGTGTGTACTGACTCTGAGGGGTTTTAGGGCCTGTGCGTCGGGCAGGAACTTAAGCAGCGTGGACGCGGCGAGCAGCAGGAAGGATCTGTTGATGGATTCTCCTCCCTCCAGACCCGACAGAGAGAGCTTGTACAGGCCACTGCACGCCTCCTGACGCACCGCCGTCTGCACACACACACACACACACACACACACACACAGATCTGTTAGCACAGCAGCATTACTCCAGCTCAAGCCGTTCAATTCATTCATAAGCATATTCAGTAGAGCATGGCCATAGAAACACCAAGGTCATCGGTTCGATTCACTAGGAATGCATGACCTCAGAAAACAGGTTTACCTTGAATGCATTGGAAATGCTATTGATTTTTTTTATGCATTTGAAAGATAAACATTTTAGTCTATAAAATGCATAAAAAATACAAATTAAAAATGAATATCAATGGCATTTACGATGTATATTTAACTGTCTGCATAAATTATTTGAAAGGATATTATAGGCTGGAACTTGCGTTCAACGACTGGGATGAAATGCTGTGGTCTGATTGGTTAAATGTAACTGTTCCCCACCCAGATTGGCTGGTTTACCTCAGGTATGAGCAGCGTGAGCTTCTTCAGCCAGTCGTGGAGATGTTCGCTGTCGGCCAGACTGGACTTGACCAGAGAACAGCAGTGAGCCCAGCTCACCAGCAGCCACATGGAGTAATGAGTCACTGCACACACACACACACACACACACACATACATCACCAGCAATGAGTAATGAGCAGAGAATATTCAAAACCATCCAACGTATACAACCAATTATGTGCTTACCCTCATGCCTGGATCTGTGATCTGATTGGGCCTTCAGAACCCTAAAAAAAAAAAAAAAAAAACACTGGAAAGTCTCAAAAGGTATATAAAATACTATTTTAGTTTTATAAAATAACTTTTTTTAAATAATAAGTATCTCTAAAAAGAGTTTAGTGAAATTACAGATGTAATATTTTACACAACTTATAACTTTTGTTGTAATTATTTAGAAATGTAATTTTTATTATACTATTCTTTAAATAATAGATTTATTTATTTTTTATTAATTACATACATAATATTGTTCAATATATTGATAATAATATGATATAATATTTTTTTATACTGATCAAGTCAAGTATATTTATATGGCGCATCAAAGCAGCTTCACGGTATCAATCAAAACATAAAAACAATGTTCGTTTCTTAGTGGAAAAAGATTAATGTTTTGTAGAGCTGATCAAGTGTATTACTGATTGGTTAATTAATTTCAATATCCCCATATGTATTATTACTATAAGATAAATATTACTAAAAAAGAGTTCAGTGAAATTATAAAATAAGATATTTTACACAGTTTGTGTAGACTGTATTTGTGTAGATTGTAGTTTGTGTGTGTGTGCTGTTCACCTGTGCGCCAGATTGTCGTACGTGTAGGCCACGTTGATGAGCCGCTGGATGAGGTTGGTGCCTTGAACAAGACTTAGAAAAACCTGAGAGAGTAGAACAATATCTCAAAATGAGTGACAGCAGACACACACACACACACACACACACACACACACCGAGAGAAAAGAGAATTTAGAAGCAGGTTCACACCTCCGTAAGACGAGGTATATGCAGGCCCTTCCCATGATCCCCGGTGGATTTGCGGGACTTCCCTGGCCAAGCCCTCTTTCTCTGAGTGTCCGTGAGACCGGACCAGGCAAAAACGTCATGATAAGCCAGGTCCAGATCGGCCGGATCCACCGCAAACTGGCAAATGAGTTTCAGCAGACACGCCAGACAGTCCAACAACCACTACAGAGAGACAAACAGAAGATGATATTCAACCGCAGAACTGGGTCTATCTCACTCAGAAATTATCCAGGCCTTGATTCACATCAGCGATGAACAAATAAGCCTTTTTGATATGAGCAAATGTTATATAAACAATGACACTTTATACTGATTATCTTTGAGAAAATAATGCACATTACCTCAAAAAACTCTTATTTTTTTCATTCAAAAATTATATTAAAAAAATTATTAAAAAAAAATCTATATATATATATATATATATATATACATATATATATTTTTTTTTTCATATATATATATAAATATATATATATATATATATATATACACATATATATTTACGTGTATTTGTATATATATATATATATATATATATATATATGGCCAGTGACATTTTATAAATGATCTTTAAGACAATTATGCACATTTCCTCAAACTCTTTTGGGATGCAAAAATAAACACATTTCAAAATAATTTCTCGTTTTTATTAGAGAAAAAAGGGATTTTTTAATATTTGTGATATGAGCAATTTATTTTATAACAATTATGCACTTCTCCACAAAGAACTCTTTTAAAATGTAAACATAAATAAAATAAATTATTATAATTTATTCAGAACTATCCTGAATATAATTTGATTTATTTAAATCAAAATAAGCAAACGTACAACCAGTGTTGGGTGTAACTAATTACTAAGTAATTAGTTACTGTAATTTAATTACTTTTCCCTTGAAAATGTAAAGTAAGGGATTACTCTTCATTTATCTGTAATTTAATTACAGTTACTTCTGATGTAATTGAGGTAAATATTGTGTATAGATCAATCCGATCTCACAGCGATTCGTATGCATTTTATGAGGCGTCTAAATCGTAGGACCGCACTCGTACAAATTCTTATGAATTATTGTAAAATATGTATGAACAAAGTGTGAAATGTCATGAGATCAGACATAAAAAAATAGTGGGTTTAACATCAAAATATACTGTCTGATGTTAAAAAGTATGTTTTTATAATCGAACCTTCTCCTTGGTCAGTTTAAGGATAATTCATGCAATTTTATAGTATTTATTTGAAAGAATTAAAACAGATTCATGTCTATCCATGTATTATTCAGCTGGTTGAGATTGATATGGGATTTTGAAAGTAATTAGTAATTAAAAGTAATTAAATACTTTTTAGAGAGAGTAATTAGTACAGTAATCTAATTACACTGTTGAAGAGGTAATTAGTAACTAGTAATTAATTACTTTTTTAGAGTAACTTACCCAACACTGCGTACAACACAACTATTTCAAGCATTATTTATATTTATTAAATCATATCACAAAATAACATTTTTCATATTGTAGTAAAAAATCATCATAATGCCAAAAATCTCAATCAAATTCAATAAAATCCGGCTTAATTTTTTTAATTGCTTCTTGACACTCACCACTGTCCACGATTCTTGTTCTTTCGGCTCTAAAATTGCAGAGTTGAAAATGTCCAGCAGAAGCTGAAGGCCTCCAGACGACACAAACTACAAGAGACACACGTGTGTGAATGTGTTATACAGAGACGTCCACACACACACACACCAATACAGTCAATTCACAGCTGGAACACAGAGCTGTACAATTACAAATGGCAAAATCATGACTAAAACCCTCTACATATGGAGTTCCAACTTAGTACAATAATCTAGTTGACAAGTCAAGGTACAAGAACAACAGATGCTTCTCCGTGGAAGTGTGGGAAGAGGTTTTGTACCTTGCAGCTCCAGGTGTTCTTGCTGTTCTCAATCTGTTCCTCACTGGAGTCGTCAGAGTCTGGATACAGATCACTGTAACTGCCCTGAAATGCATACAAACACACACACGTCTCATGAGAGAGTGCATGAGAAGACCCGCAGGGCTCATGTGTGGAGGAGAGGGTCTGCGTGTGTACCGTAGACTCGCGGTGAATCCTGCGGTTGGGTTTGCCGAGGGCTTCTATGATTTCTAAAGCGTAAAGCAGCTTATGGGGGCTCTTGATCCTCAGCAGATCCTTCCAGCACAAACCGTCAGATCCCTAAAGTCACAATCAACACAGACCGGACTTTCATTCGGCGTTTCACGAGTTCAAATGTTGCTTTTTATGCACAGGTCAATACAGTTTTATTCCTATTAATATTCTAAAACTTCATTTGCCTGATTTTATAAAAAAGTATTTAATAAAATACATGGTGATAATGTTTTTTTTTTTTCTGGTAATAGATCGTATTTTATTATTTATGTGATAAAAACTTCAAACTTTACTATGTCAATAAAATGAAAAAAAAAATGTTGAACCTGACTTTATTCATAGGTGACATTGCTCTTCTGAAAACATGCAAATTAGAGCATATTTAAACATAACATTTCTGGAAACTAATACAATAATTTTTATTATTCAACTCTAATTACCTGGGGTGTCTGGCCTTAAATCAATGGTAAACGTGGATCATGTGACTGACCGTGTCATCGGAGATGTTCTGGAAGGCCTGGAGCATGCTGGGACACGTGGGCAGCAGCATGAGCAGCTCCCACACTCGGCGGGAGAGATTCTCCGCGTGGAGGTGCAGCTCCTCGCAGCGAACACTCTGCAGGAAGAAACCATAGATTGTCAAAAAAAATCTGGACGTTGTGTCTGTGACGTCACCCGTAGGTTTCTGAAGAGATTTTTTTAAGCTCAAAGTGGGCGGAGCTGACTGTCGCCATCTTGACAGCGCGTCACTCCGGGATAACCGAAAATGGGCAAAGATGCGGCAGAAAAACGGCTAGTAGTGACGGCAGCGGCAATCCACCTGTCAATCAAGTGGCCACACCCTTAATTATGCAGAACTTTAAGGCTTAATATAATTTAAACGGATGAGTCGTAAAAAAATTCACCCCCCTCACAGTCGTCATGAAGGACAACATTAGCGATATAGACCAAAACCACTTTTTGTACCAGGCTGTAAACATATTTTTTTGTGCTGTAAAGTTGGGCATTTTAACATGGGGGTCTATGGGATTGACTCTCTTTTGGAGCCGGTCTCTAGTGGCCAGTCGATGAATTGCAGTTTAAGTCACTTCCGTGTTGGATTCAAGGGAGAGACAGAAAGGAGGAAACACACTGGATTGGATGCTGGTGTAACTCAGCGGGACGTTACCTCAGTGCTGTGCTGGGGTCTGTCGGGGCCGGGCGGTTTGAAGCAGGCCAGCATCTCCAGCAGGTCGAAGAGGGTGGTGAGGTGGGGCTCCTGAAGCAGCAGAAGCATGGGAATGTGCTCCTTCTGAGGGGGCGGCAGACACGACGCCGGCAGCTGGACGCCCTCGCCCTTCCTCTCTCTCCGCGGAGCGCCCAGAGACACAAACACCATCTGACACACACAGGAGAGTCTCTCAGTGTCTCAGGTTCTAGGGTTGTGTGTGTGCGGCCGTATGTGGGTTTGTTCTTTGTTACCTGCATGTCCTTGAAGCCGAGCTCATGAAGAGTCTTCTCATCGTAGTCAGTGGTCAGCTCGTGTCCTGATGAGATCATGCGCACCGGACCCATCAGACCACCTGCACACACACACACATCAATCTGACTGCAGCATGATGCCATATAAACAATCATTTGTACTTGTAAATTTACTGATTAAAGTTTTAACTTCTATCTATAGTAATCAATCATATATAATGTTATTTTTTATGCGTAATGGTTTTAAAAAAAATGGATGGATGGACGGATAGATAGACAGACAGACAGACAGACAGACAGACAGACAGATAGACAGATAGATAGATAGATAGATAGATAGACAGACAGACAGAGAGATAGACAGATAGATAGATAGATAGATAGATAGATAGATAGATAGATAGATAGATAGATAGATAGATAGATAGATAGATAGATAGATAGATAGATAGATAGATAGATAGATAGATAGACGGATAGATAGACGGATAGATAGACAGACAGACAGACAGACAGACAGACAGATAGATAGATAGACAGATAGACAGATAGATGGATAGACAGACAGACAGACAGACAGACAAACAGACAGACAGACAGATAGATAGATAGATAGATAGATAGATAGATAGATAGATAGATAGACAGATAGATAGATAGACAGATAGACAGATAGATAGACAGACAGACAGACAGACAGACAGACAGACAGATAGATAGATAGATAGACAGACAGACAGATACATAGATAGATAGATAGATAGACAGACAGACAGATACATAGATAGATAGATAAACAGATAAACAGACAGACAGACAGACAGACAGACAGACAGACAGACAGACAGATAGATAGATAGATAGATAGATAGATAGATAGACAGACAGACAGACATTTTAAATGAACAGCATTTGTGTGAAATATACTATTGGTTCAGACACCAGTCAATAGAGCACATGTGTTTTCTGTGTGTGTGTGTGTGTGTGTGTGTGTGTGTGTGTGTGTGCGCGCACCTGGGAAGTCCTGCTGCCGGCTGGTTTGGCCGAACTCCTGCAGCTGCGCCTGCTGGCTGAGCTGATCCTTCTGAAGGTTCTCGTACCAGTGCGTGACCTCTGCCCTCAGGTCAGCCACCTGGTCACTGGGGTACATCTCGATCGTCATCTACACACACACACACACAACATGAGAATCAGCACGTTCATGAAGAAAGCTTTATTAAACTCAGCTTGATGTTTGAGCAATAATGATGATGATGATGATGAAGGTGAACCTTGTCAGGGAGTCCTGCCGGTTGACACACGATTCTGAGCGGGAGAGACTGTTTATCACTGAGAGCTTTCAGATGACTGCTGATGCCCGTCCCCTCGATCTGCCACTGACGCAGGTGATACGCAAACCTGAAAACACACACACACACACTCAATAAGTGAGTTTAGACATAAGTAAATGCCATAACTGTGCTATTCTACAGGGTAAAGGTCATAAATGTGACCACCAATGTCAACGTGAATTTCTCATGTAAGCATGGTTTTCTTCCAGTGCCAGTAAGGGAATGAATGTGTGTGTGTGTGTGTGTACCTGCGTCTGAAGGCCTCCAGGTGTGTTTTGAGCAGCAGAAGTCCTCTCTCGATGATGGTGAGGCTGGAGTGGGCGTCTTTCTCCAGGTTAGCAGACGCCATCATCAAGCTCTCCATACACTTACTGATGAACTCCTGCTCCTTCTCCAGACCCGTTTTACCTGCGGTCACACACACTCATTACACACTCATAACTCAGAATACAAAAAGGACAATCATCATAAACTACACTAGGGCAGACTATCCATCCATCAATCCACATTGTTAACTTTCAATCCATCCATCATCCACCTTTTATCCATCAAACCATCCATTGATTCATCTAATTATCCATCCATCCGCTTTTCTATCCATCCATTTATCCATCCAACCGCCCATCTAATAATCCATCCATTCATTCATCTATTAATCCATCCAACGTCCATCTAATTATCCATCCATTCATTCATCCATTTAAATTATCCATCCATTCATTCATCCATCTAATTATCCATCCTACATCCATCTATTAATCCATCCAACATCCATCTATTAATCCATCCAACGTCCATCTAATTATCCATCCATTCATTCATCCATTTAAATTATCCATCCATTCATTCATCCATCTAATTATCCATCCATTCATTCATTCATTCATCCATCTATTTATCAATCCAACTATCCATCTAATTATCTATCCATTCATTCATCCATCTATTTATCCATCCAACCATCCATCTAATTATCCATCCATTCATTCATTCATTCATCCATCTATTTATTTATCTATCCATCCAACCAACCATCAATTCATCTAATTATCCATCCATTCATCCATCCATCCATCCATCCATCCATCCGCTTTTCTATCCATCCATCTAACCGTCCATCTATTCATCCATCTATTCATTCATCCATCTATTTATACATCCATCCATAGATCTATTTATCCTGCATCCATCCATCCATCCATCGATCTATTTATCATTCATCCATCCAATACACAATCAAAACATCTCTCTAGTAAAATAATTGAGAGCAATAATGTTTGTTCCAGCATTTATTCTAAATATGAGAGGTTATAAAACTGTAAACATTGAATGTTTATGAATTCTCCAATACACGCAAGAGTTTGTTGTGAACTGACCGCTGATGTAATAGGAGTTGATGTACTGGATCGCAGCTCGACTGATGTCTGCAGACTGAGCCCTCAACGCGATTCCCCACAGCTGATCCATACCACACAACTACAGAGAGAGAGAGAGGGCGAGAGGGGTCAGAAAGAAGAACATATCCAGACGAACCATAGAGATTTGGAGATTCGCTGCATCAAACCTCGCAGTTGGAGCTGCTGTCATAAGCGCTGGTGGCCAGACGAGCCAGATTACACAGATGCTGAAACAAGTTAAGTCCCGTCATGCTGATCGTCTCCGGCTTCAGCTGAGGCATCTGAGAAAGAGAGAGACGGCGAGAATCAGGTGATGAAAGATTCATTCTCATGGTGCGTAAAGGTTAGGGTTTAACTATAAGCTGGCCAGACCTTCTCCAGGAAGAGATGTTTATATGTCTCCATGCCCATCGCGTGCTGGTCTTTACTGCGGACCTGGTTTAGGAACCAGTGCAAGGCGTCGTCGTAACACTCAGAGTCCTCTACTAAACAGTGCCATAGGATGTCCACCTGCTCCAGACTCAACCCTGACACACACACACACAGGATATTCGCATGGTTACAGAGCAATTCTCACATGCAGCGATGTGTGAGGGATAAAGAGAGACGCTCACTGAAGTGGTCAGGTGATCCGAGCGTTGAGAACACACAGGTGAGGAACTGCAGACGCACCTGCACCTCCGCGCTGTGACTGTACCTGAGACACGTTTGTATGATGTTAAACACTCACTTTATTCAGAAAGACACATTTAGTTCATCAAAAGTGATAGTAAAGACATTTGTGATGTTATAAATTTTAAATAAATGCTGTTCTTTTGAACTTCCTATACATCTAAGAATCCTGTAAAAAATATATTGTGGTTTCCATAGAAATAATATAAGCAGCACAACTGTTTTCAACATTGATAATTGATTTCTGAAGGATCAATTGACACTGAAGACTGGGGTAACGATGCTGTAAATTAAGCTTTGATCACAGAAATTAATTACATTTTAAAATACAATCAAATAAATAACAATCGTGTTAAATTGTAATAATTTTCTAGGGTTGTCAAACAATTAATCGCATCCAAAATAAAAGTTTGTGTTTACATAATATATGTGGGTGCACTGTGTATAATTATTTTATATATATATATATATATATATATTAGGGCTGTGCAAAAATTAATTGCGATTAATCGCATCCAAAATAAAAGTCTGTGTTTACATAATATATTTGTGTGTGCTGTATATAATTATTTTGTATATATAAATACACACACATGCATGTATATATTGAAGAAAATGTGTTATTCATATATAAAATATTTATATTTATATAATATAGATTATGTATTTATAAATATATACAGAATTTAAGCGCAAATAATTCTTAAATATATACATGCATGCATAGGTATTTATATATACAAAATAATTATATACAGCACACACGAATATATTATGTAAACAGACTTTTATTTTGGATGCGATTAATCGCAATTAACTTTTGCACAGCCATAATATATATATATATATATATATAAAAATGCACACACATGCTTGTATATATTTAAGAAATATTTAAGAATATGTATTTAGTGTATATAGACTTATATATAATTTATATTATATATAAATACAAATATTTTATATATAAAGAATTTTTTTTCCCCTAAATATACATGCATGTGTGTGTATTTATATATATACATAATAATTATACACAGTCCACCCACATATTTTATGTAAACACAAACTTTTATTTTGGAACCGTTTAATCACAATTAATCGTTTGACAGCCCTAAATTTTTCACAATACTACAGTGTTTTTGATCAATTAAAAGCAGTATTGGTGAGCAGAAGAGACCAGCAAACAACACAATTTACCGACTCTAACACGTAATACAGAAATATAGACAAACACCCAGACTTACAGAGCGAATTTGTGACACTGCTCTCTCACGTCCTGGATATAGTGTAACAGATCATCAAAGAAGAGCTTCATCATGTGCAGCTCCTTCTCCGCCCACCTGCAGCACACACACACACACACACACACAAAGAAAATATGAACATTTACTCACTCAAAAACATCTGTAAACTAATCCAAGTTCCACTTCACCCTTCACAGGGAGTTTGATTGACAGGCGATCTGACCAATCATAATCTGCCGAATCCGCCAGTCAGGAGAGGTAATAGATAAACGCCTGTGGAAAAACTGTGTACTGACGTCTTTCAACGGTTGAAACAACATTCCTTCTGATGTTCATTCATGTTATAAATGAACTAGAAGAAAGAGATGATCGGTTCACGAGCAGCTTTAACTGAGCGATCTGTCACGACATGATTAAAGAGACGAAAGTGTATTTATTGTTTAAGATTTCTTTTCAAAAAAAGGCCAAATTTGAAAGTTGAGACTTTGTTTCACATGAAAAGTAGCTCGTGGCTCAACGGACATAGCAACAGTTATTAAATGGGGCGTACTATCATGATATTTACGAGTATTTTGAATTGAAAGCCTGTGTTTATATTATCGGTTTAAGTAATTTTCCTGTGTTTTTGACATTTTAATTCATTTTTTTGTCCTCTAATCTTATTAATTGGACGTTTCTCTTACATGGTAATCCAATGAGTGTCATAGCTGGAGCCGAACTGCTGGAATGTCCCAAAGAGCTTCGGCAGCAAACGCAAGGATACCACCACCGACCTGATGAACACACACACACACACACCGGTCAAACATCTCCGCCAGAAGACCGAACCTCTTCAGCAGTTTCATCCAGCTCTGTAACGGGCTCACCGGTGGTTGGCGAGGTTCTCCAGACAGCCCTCGATGAAACGCATGCGGATCTGACGGTCAGTGAACCAGCAGACCAGAGAGCACAGCAACTTCTCCGCCTCATTGATCAAGCCCTCCGATAGGTGGATCTGCTCACAATGACAACATGAGAATCGCAATCTACACACGAAACGCTTCAGATAGTCCGCTGTGAAGCACACATACCGCGTTATCGTCCTGGACTAGATCCCACAGAAGAGTGTTTCCGTTCTTGCAGACGTTGTCCAGGTTGATGTCAGTCACCGCGTGGGTTGAGTACTGATGTTTGTGCACCGACGGACCTGGAGAGGACAATTAGAAAAAACAAACATCGGATTAAAATGATCATGTGACTTTGGTCTGATTAAATTAACTCAGTGTCTCACTGTCGTATCACTTTGTTTCTTACGTGTAAAAGTTGTCTGAAATTACAATACTAAGATTTATGTTCATTTCGATGCTTTCAAATATTAAAACAGCTTTTATTTTGATGGAAAAGACCTTAAAGCTTCTCTATTGACAACAGATTTATAAAAGATTCTCATACGAGATTTGGGAAGACGGTTGGGGCGGTGTTGTTGTTCCCAGCAAGCAATTGTGCATTCAAAAGACACAGCCCAGACGTCTAGGCTAAAACAAGACAGAAACCGAATGCCTTGTATGCCTTTTTACCTAATGCCACTGTTGACTTGGATAATATGATGGAATATCAAACAGACGAAGTTATTTTGGCAAAAACGACATTATTTTGGCTCATAGTCAGACTATATCGTTCTAGTAAACCTAGATGGCTATTGCTTGCTGGGTTATAAGCGATTTTGTAGTGATGGAGATTAGGGCTGGGTATTGACACAAATTTCAAAATTCGATTCAATTTCGATTCACAAGCTTGCAATTCGATTCAATATTGATTATTTTGGATATCAGTTCCAATAAATGGCAAATTTTCAAGGAAATCAAATCTCTTAACTAATGCTGTAAACTAAGGAAGTCTAGATGTAGCATGCTAGGCTTCATTAGCCTAATATGAAGATAATAATGAACTGTTTTGTAGCTATACAAACACTTAAATCACACTTTTATTTAGTTTTATAATAAGAAGATTATATGAAATATAAACATTTAAATGGTGGCTGTCATAAAAACTTGCCAGATTTATTCAAATATGCATGAAACATTGAAGAACATTAAGATTATAATGCATATGTAATATGATGTGTATATTTATCAAAATGCTCCTCTCTAGAGTTATTTTTTCTAGCTGACTAACGAGTTTATGTGGGTTTTCTGAGGTAAATATGACGATGCATGACATTGATTACAAGCTGTTTAACTGACGTCTTTCCTCGGTTGAAACGCTGATTGAGCGAATCAATGTGACATGATACAGATTTCGATAAGTTGTACTCTATCTTTAACACACTTTCAGATGCTCATTCATGTTTATTTGGCGCTGTGACTGGTATTATTAAGCCGGAAGTGAGATCAGCGCTGCTGCTTCTCTAGAGCTGCGCCAGAGCGATCTCACGCCAAAACGTTACTTATGTTTTTGAATTTCTAAAGAAAATGGACGTAATTTGAAAACTGAGACTTTGTAACAAAAGGACAAAGATTACTGCGATTTTTTTGGATGTGCGCAGCCGCGATACAATGTCCCATTCATTCAAATGAAACAGGATGACTAATCGATTCTTGAGATTTAAGAATCGATATCGGTTCGTAAAAATGAGAATCGATTAATATCGAGAAATCGATATTTATTACCCAGCCCTAATGGAGATTGTGTGGTGCTGCTCCGAGACTCTGAAATCCCGCTTGTGTGTAGATGAACACTAGGGGTGGTTAATCTGTCTGATTTCCCGATTCGATTCGATTACGATTATTGAAGTCCCGATTCGATTACAGTCGATTTTCGATTATTAACGATTCTCGATTACCGATTATTGATTTTCCATTTCACAACAGTAAACGAAAATAAACTAGACCAACATATGATTATATTAGCAGCAGCAACATTTTGGTATTAATTGCACTTTTTATTTGTTTGATATTCAGTGAAAATATAATGATGGTTAGTGAGGACATGCAAACATGCTTGTTGTCTACTACTTTGTCTACTAAATTTATTAACTTGAATTTTTTTTTCAAAAGCAATTGTGTTGCATTATAATGCAAATGCACCTGGTTCTATTAATTGACAGCATTAAAATGTATTTTGAGATTTCCTTCAATTGAAAATATTTGAAGCAAGTTTGGGGGACTTGAAGGGCACCCGATTCAGAGAATCACCCAGAAATTCAAAAGAACAGCATTTATCTGAAATAGAAAGCTTTTGTAACATTAAACAATACTGTTCAAATGTTTGGAGTCGGTAAGAATTTTTATTTAATTTTTTGGGCGAAAGAAAAAAGAAATCTATACTTTTATTCATCAAGGATAAATTAAGTTGATCAAAAGTTAAAGTACAAGACATTTATAATGTTACAAATCGATTATCTGAATCTTTTGTGTGTGTGACTATAAATAATTTGCTTTAAAAGTACAAAGTAATGACCCATAAAGAATTAATGCACAATATATTTTATTAACATTACAAAGAACGACCAGGAAAATAAATGTGTGCTTGAACTAGGAGCATACTTGTAGTAAATAAATAATATGACGACTGGTGCAGCCGAGTGTTTTTCCTCCTCTGGCTGGAAAGGTGTCATATGGCTTATCATATTTGTCGTGTTTCCGTCGTTGGTTTTATTCCACAAAGCGTACAACTAGTGCGGCTCTCGTCCAGCTCCTTTCCCCCTTCAACTTCAGAAGCCAAAATATTTCCACACGTCAGCTTTTAACCTAACAAGGAAAGTGTTTGGATCTCGCGTGCCATCTCATCTCTGTTATGTGCACGCCACAGACGGTCCCGCCACTGCACTTCCGCGCTTCAGAGTTCCGTCTTTCGCGTTCCGTCAATATTACGTTATTATAAATACATATAAAATTTTTTTTTTTTGAAATCGATTTTTTGACATTTGTGAATCGATTCAGGATCGTCCACGTCCGCATCGCGATGCATCGAGAATCGATTTTTTCCCCCACCCCTAAGTGGCGCGCTTCACTGAGGAGTGTGTGTGTACCTTGCACCAGGTGCTCGTGGTATATGGAGGCCAGGTTGGGCAGGTGTTGCTGCAGGTGTGAGCTGAGCTCAGCGTGAGAGTTGATCTGGACCAGCTCTTCCTCACATCCGGACTCTTCTCCGTCAAAATCTGCCATGTTCTTCTCGGATTTGGCGCTGACTTGGGAACTGCTGCAGCTTACGTCATCGGCGCTCAGCATGTCCTCTACCATGTGACTGCGGAGAGAGTGAGTGTGTTAGCAGAAAACACAATGGCTCTGCGATTCGATTCAGTGCTGCTCCCGCCAAAACGACGTTATCCCGCTCCCGCCCGAAACTTTCACGTTTTGTCCCGTTCCCACCCACAAAAGCCCATAGAAAGAGGTCTACGCGGATTTTTCCGTCCCATTCCGGTTAAATTCTATTCTAATTCCAATTTCCACACACACAACGCTTTAGATCTCCAGTGACAGACCTGTGCGGTGCTATTATTATCAATCAATCAATCAACTTTTATTTATAAAGCACAATAAAAACAACAGTAGTTGAACATTGTGCTGTACAGAAGAAATAAAATATCGTAAAAAAAAGCAAGACTGACTGCAAAACTAATGTGAAAAGGAGGGGGGGGGGGTGTTTACATCGAAACCACCAATATGACCATTCAACATTCAATCAAGGACACTTGTAGGCCAGTGAAAACAGGTAGGTTTTTAACTTAGATTTAAAAACAGACTCAGTGGATATTAATCTTAAAGATACAGGAAGACTATTCCATAGTTTTGGACCAACAACAGAAAAAGCACGGTCCCCTCTCGTCTTCAGCCTTGATCTTGGAACCATCAACAATCTTTGTTGAGATGACCTCAGTGATCTAGTACAGTCATTTAGTTTCAAAAGATCAGACAGATAGCTTGGAGCTAAATTGTTCATGGCTTTAAAAACAAAAAGCAAAATTAGTATTATTATTATTATTATTAGTACTATGGGAGCCCATGAGTCATTTCCCACACATATATCAGTATCTTCCCTCCCACACCCATTCATCTAGCACAAACTAGTCCCGCGCTGCACTGTTGGGACGTGTCCCAGAGATCCTGCGTTGTGCCGCGGGCAGTGGTGGAATGTAACGAAGTACAAATACTTCGTTACTTTACTTAAGTACATTTTTCACGTATCTTAACTTTACTTAAGTACAATAAATAGTGCCTACTTTTTACTTTTACTTCGTTACATTTTGCAGCAATTATTATACTTTCTACTCCACTACATTTCTACAACTTCTGTTACATTTTCGTTACATTTTCTGATCAGTTTTTCCCCTGCCAAAACGTAATCTGACCGTCCGTTCGTTGCACGTTTGTCTCACCAGTGACGTTTGGTTGCCATAGATACAGTATATCAACCCGGTCACACTAAATGCGTCTCACACGCAGTGTGTTTATCATGCAACTCATACGCGAAAATTTGTTTTTACGTGCATAGGAAACACACCGTGTGTAATATATGTTTGGTTTGGTTAGGATTATGGCAAGCCAAGAGGTTCAGAATTACACCATAAATGAATCGCGTTTGCTGCCAAACATAGTTATTAACATATCGTAAGGATAAGCATGATATTGCCTAATTGCAAGCTTGTTTCAGAAATGGTGACATTTTTTTCCATCATTATTGAACATCATTATAGGAGTGAGCTATTAGGTTGAATGAGTTAGAATTAAATGTTTTATTAATCATTAGAAAATAGACATTAAGATAATAAATTGTTATGCAAGTACTTTTACTTTTAATACTTAAAGTACATTTAAAATAAAGTACTTTTTACTTTTTACTTAAGTATGGTTTTCATTGTGTTACTTCTACTTTTACTAAAGTAAATATTTATCTGGGTATTTGTACTTTTACTTAAGTACTGAGATTCAGTACTTCCTCCACCACTGGCCGCGGGATTGCAGACTTCTACTCTGAGCCGAAACCTAGAGAGCCGTCTACATAGCCAGCAATTTAAGGCAACTTTTTCAACTTTAGTGTGTGATGTTGCTTTTTGAGCTTGAAAAAGGTCTGCAAAATTACAAAAGCATAAAGTTATTCTATATATCAGTGTCTATATCAGTTAGAGGCCGACCGATAAAGGATTTTGAAGGCCGATACCGATTTAAAATCCGATATATCGGCCGATATTTTTTATTTTTATTTCAGAAACGTGCAACAAAACATTAAGAGATTTCCCTAACATTAGTTATTTGAAGTTATTTATGAGTTTTGACTAAAATAATATGATCATGCATTTTAAAAAGAAACTTGTTTCTTTTATTGTCACAACAGAACAGACTGATGACAGTGGCATTAGCCAGCTTTGTGGTTAGCTAGTCTATGATGAGCCATAATTTAGCAATGGTTTAGCAATTTAGCTATATTTTCAATATAACAGGCCAAGGAGAGATGATCCGTCTCATTGCTATAACTGTCACGCGCTATTAAAGAAATACTTCAGTCACATTGTCAAAAGTTAAAAGGACTGTCAGTCAACTACACTGTAACAACGTAACGTAACTATTACTAGCTAATTCCGCTTCACTCTCAGCTTATCGAACTGCGGCAAAACTGGACATGATAGTCATGCTTATTTGAGTTAAGAGAACTGATGGGGATGTTCTTTTAATTGTTATTCAAGCAATCTATGTATCGTGACCAACTCAAGAGTGTTGCCAACAGGGACGGTGTAGAGTGCCCTCTGGTGGACAAACTATACAACTCCAACACTCATGACATGGTTCAAGCGTGTTTCCTCCGGGTTTTTTTTTTATTTTATTTTTGAAATATTCATTCGTTGGCCATTATAACTGCTGATACCGATAGTTTAGAAAATGCCTAACCGTACGTTCACACCGCCGCCGGCGAGAGCGGCAAAATTCGCTCTTGCCGCTCTGTTAACGACGCTGTGGAAAGATTCGTGGATGCTCTGATGCTCTGACGTAGATCGAATGCGTGGGGGGGGGGGGAAACGGTATTTAAAGGGGCCACAAAGCAAACAAGCATGTCAGTCGTTATTTTTGCAGAAAATTGATCGGTGGAAATAACTTTAAAATTATAGTGACATGTTTGCTAACGAAATAAACAAATTAAAAGCCATATGTGTGTGGTGTGGCTTGTGTGTTCATGGTTAAGTGCTATTATAATTTGCATTCTCGCTAAAAAAAAATTGTGTTCTAGCACGAAAATCTTGCCTATAAATAGTTTTGCGCGCCCTCTTATCAAATTCAAATTATCAACCTCTTCTATTTTGCTTGGGAACTAATGTGGCCGGAACCAAAGTTTACAGGACTACGTTCTCTGGGATTCTCTCAAACGGAGCACTTCTACATTCCGATTGGTTGCCACCGGTTGCCGCCGAACCGCGTCATTGCTTATTACCATAAAGTTGAACTGATTTCAACTCTGCTCGCCGCTCTCGCCGTCCGAAACGCGCCGCTCTCGCCGGAGCTCACCGCCGGCTCTCAATGAAAATGAATGACTTCCAGCCACTTTGACGCTCTCGCCGGTGGCGGTGTAAACGTACAGTAATATCGGCCAATAATATCGGTCTGGCTCTAATATCAGTGTAACTCCCTGAAACGCCTCCATTGTAGTCTTGAGTTTATATTCAGGGACAAACACGTCACAATATTCCTCATTTAAATAATCCTAGCCCGAGACATACGCAAAAAAAGAAGCGAGGTCAGGTCGAGTTGCATTAGAAGTTCCCAAAACAAGTTTGAAGCAGTTACAAAATATTGGTCCCACCGACCAATCAGAGCACAGTGTGCTTTTCAGAAGGAGGGGCTTCATAGAGACAGGAACTAACAGAGCGTTACTGACAGACTGGGAGGAGACACATTCAAGCGTGAAAACCCTAAAAACAAAATCAAGACTTAATAGGTCCTCTGTAAGATCCCAATCCCATAATGCAGAGTTTTAGGGAGCTCAACAACGTCAACAACACATTTGAAAGGGAGCCTCACCCATCATGTTGGTGATGATGATGATGGTGGTGGTGATGATGGTGATGCTGAGGGCTGATGAAACGCCTGCAGTTGAAGAACTCGTTGCCCATGGCCTCCGTCAGGAAGTCCGTCGGCCGAGGCATGCATGACGGCTCCTGGGAACCGGAGGAGTCCATCTCCGGGCCGCCCTGCTGGGGATCCTGGGATTGGGAATGTAAGGAGGGATCAGCCTGTTCTCCCGACGTTCCCTCCAGGCACAACGATGAAGAAGAGCAGGGTTCAAGGAGCCTGAGGGAGGAAGACGAGGCAGCCATGATGGCGGCTGCTTCCGGAGTGAAAGGGATGGATTTTGTTTTGGGAAGTCCGGAGACGGGAATGCCGGGACGCTCTGGAGGACCTTGAACCTCTCCGAGGGCTTCGCCGGCTTTGCGCTTGCGCATCTCTGACGCAGAAGGCTCTCGGGTTTCTTTTTGCGGACTGCTCTCGGTGGGGACGGCGGGTCTGTCGTCTTCGTCGTCCTCATCGTCCTCGTCATCGTCCTCGTCGTCATCCTCCTCTTCTTCCTCCTCCTCTTCCTCCTTCAAGGCCTCACTGTCAGCCATGTCGTCGGAGTGCATCTCGCTGCCAGGGCTGCCTGCTGATTGGCTGGCTCGACTGGAGCCGGCCTCGTTGCTCGAGGCTTCGCTGCGTCCGCTGCTGCTGCCCTCCTCGCCGCTGTTAGCCGTCTCGTCCGAGCTGCCCTGCAGAGACTCCTAGAGTAGCAGAAAACACCTACATTAGCGCAATTTACATTAAACCGATTTAGCAGATCATGATTATGAAATCGCAAAGGCTGTGATAATTTTCTATGCGCAGCTTGTCATTGATGTACGACTCAGTAAACGCTGCTCCGTATGAAAGCGCTGTGAGTTTGAGTCACTGATAACGTGGCACGCGTCAAACATCTTTCCAACATAAGACAACTTTTAACAACATGCTTTACTCCAAACTCACTCCATCATGAGAGATGAGCTCATCCTTCTGTGAGATGATGCGACTTCACACACAGAATAAGGCAGTCGTGTGTTTATTAGTCATGTTTAATTAATCAAAGCGTTTCAATCTTCTGTTTATTCAGCTACAGCGGTAGGGATTTCCTGGAATGTTATCGTGTGTGAGACGCCCTCTGGTGTTCAGATGGATATTTGCGTTACCTCTGTGTCCGACAGCCTCTGCTGCCCTCGCTTTCCGCTGCTCATGATTGGCTCGTCCATCTCCATGTCACTTCCTCCACTGTGATGCGTGTCGCTGTTGTCGCTGCTCTCTGGGCTTCCTGCAGGAGAACCTGGGGTAAAGATAGTGTAAACTGATGTTTTATAGCCATAGTGGCAAAATAAAGGAATAAAATAGCATTATCTTAGCCATAGTGGCAAAATAAATGAATAAAATAGCTTTATCTTAGACATAGTGGCAAAATAAATACATAAAATATCATTTTAGCATCATCTTAGGCATGGTGGCAAAATAAATACAACTAAAATAGCATTATCTTAGCCATAGTAGCAAAATAAATAAACAAAATAGCATTATCTTAACCATAGTGGCAAAATAAATAAATAAAAAAGCATTATCTTAGCCATAGTGGCAAAATAAATAATAAAATGGCATTATCTTAGACATAGTGGCAAAATAAAAAATAAAATAGCATTATCTTAGCCATAGTGGCAAAATAAAAGAATAAAATGGCATTATCTTAGCCATAGTGGCAAAATAAATAAATAAAATAGCATTATCTTAGCCATAGTGGCAAAATAAAAGAATAAAATAGCATTATCTTAGCCATAGTGGCAAAATAAATAAATAAAATAGCATTATCTTAGCCATAGTGGCAAAATAAATAAATAAAAAAGCATTATCTTAGCAATAGTGGCAAAATAAATAAATAAAATAGCATTATCTTATCCATAGTGACAAAATAAAGGAATAAAATAGCATTATCTTAGCCATAGTGGCAAAATAAATGAATAAAATAGCATTATCTTAACTGTAGTGGCAAAATAAATGAATAAAAAAGCATTATCTTAGCCACAGTGGCAAAATAAATAAATAAAAAAGCATTATCTTAGGTGTAGTGGCTAAATAAATAAATAAAATAGCATTATCTTAACCATAGTGGCAAAATAAAAGAATAAAATGGCATTATCTTAGCCATAGTGGCAAATAAATAAATAAAATAGCATTATCTTAGCCATAGTGGCAAAATAAATAAATAAAATAGCATTATCTTAGCCATAGTGGCTAAATAAATAAATAAAATAGCATTATCTTAGGTGTAGTGGCTAAATAAATAAATAAAATAGCATTATCTTAGCCATAGTGGCAAAATAAATAAATAAAATAGCTTTATCTTAGCCATAGTGGCAAAATAAAATAATAAAATAGCATTATCTTAGCCATAGTGACAAAATAAATAAATAAAATAGCATTATCTTAGCCATAGTGGCAAAATAAAAGAATAAAATAGCATTATCTTAGCCATAGTGGCTAAATAAATAAAAGAATTAATAATTTGTTGCCATAAAAGGCAAATGACTAAATATGGCCCTCTGGTTGATTTATTAGTGCACTGACCTAAATTGAATACAATAAGAATTCAGTGTCTAATTCAGTATTTTGTGAACAGAATCCACATTTAGCATTCAACAAGGCCAACTTGAGATCAATCTTAAATCCGTGGCATGATGAACATCAGAAAGCAGAAGCCACGCACCTTTCTTGTTGCCCATGGGAATGTTGGTGTTGAGCAGGGAGGCGAAGGAGCTCTGTTTGGACAGCTGAGTTTTGGCAGCCAGGGCGTTATTCCACAAGGCCTTGATCAACATGGACGCCAAATACAGCGTCTGCGAACCACACGCAGGACGGCTCAGTACACAGTCTCAAAACTCACCAATGTATGAGAGTGAGAGCTCAAACGAGCGAGTTAATGTTCATCACGAATCATCAATCGGCGTACCTGTTCGGTGTGTGCGCTGGGGTGCAGCCCTGACACCAGACTGAGCACGTGCCGCAGAGGAACCGGGTCCAGGTTCTTTATGAGCGAGGGGAACAGGTCGTGGATGTAGCGACTGCAGTGTTTCAGCTACAGAACACACAGAGACCGAGTTAACGAGGCAAATAAACGAGTCACAAAGGCCGAAAAGAGAGAGCGTGTGTGTGTGTGTGTACCTGAGCGGCGGCCCATATACAGTCCACATGTTGAGTGCTCAGTCTGCCCTCGGCTGCCAGGAAGTTCAGGATCACTTGGCACTGTTTAATGATCTACAGCAGGAACAATACAAACACAATCAGAAGCAATGAGAGCCAAAACACTACAAGGATAAACACGAGCCAAACGTCTCCTCACCTCAATGTGCAAATTTGGTCCAAAGATGTGCTCCACAACATTGTTGTTGATGAGCCAGTCGGCGAGTTCCTTTGCTATCGACCTGCGGGATCAGACAAACATGTCAACGGACGTCCAGCTCGACTGAACTACTAACGGCAGTGGAGTCGAAAACACTCACGTCTCGGTGTCGGACACCAGCGACTCGTTGTTGCACACGTCATTGAAGGTGTGCAGCTGATTCTACCGAAACACATTTATTAACAACGTTAAATTCATGAATGAAGAGCTATACACAAAAACTAAAAATACACAGAAGACCTCGAAAAATATTAAAAGTGCGTTTTATGATGATCATTTCTCAACAGGGTCACTCTTCCCTAGTTTAGGAGCCCTCGCTGCGAATGCTCAATTACGATATGTGAATTATGTGAATACTATGTTCACTAGGGCTGGGTATTGACACAAATTTCACAATTCGATTCGATTTCGATTCCGATTCGATTCGATATTGATTATTTTGGATATCAGTTCCAATAAATGGCAAATTTTCTCAAGGAAATCAAATCTCTAAACTAATGCTGTAAACTATGGGAGTCTAGTTGTAGCCTATAGGCTTCGTTAGCCTAATATGAAGGTAATAATGAACTGTTTTGTAGCTATAAAAACACTTAAATTACACTTTTATTTATTTTTATAATAAGAAGATTATATAAACATTTAAATGGTGGCTGTCAACTTGCCAGATTTATTCAAAAATGCATTAAATATTGAAGAACATTAAGATTATAATGCGTTTGTAATATGATGTATATATTTAGCAAGATGCTCCTCTCTAGAGTTATTTTTTTTATCTGACTAACGAGTTTATGTGGGTTTTCTGAGGTAAATATGACAATGCATGACATTGTTTGGATGTGGACGTCTTTCCTCGGTTGAAACGCTGATTGAGCGAATCAATGTGACATGATATGGATTTGGATAAGTTGTACTCTATCTTTAACACACTTTCAGATGCTCATTCATGTTTATTTGGCGCTGTGACTGGTATTATTAAGCCGGAAGTGAGATCAGCTGCTTCTCTAGAGCTGAGCCAGAGCGATCTCACGCCAAAACCTTATTTATGTTTTTGAATTTCTAAAGAAAATGGACGTAATTTGAAAATTGAGACTTTGTAACAAAAGGACAAAGATTACTGCGATTTTTTTGGATGCGCGCAGCCGCGATACAATGATCCATTCATTCAAATGAAACAGGATGACTAATCGATTCTTGAGATTTAAGAATCGATATCGGTTCGTAAAAATGAGAATCGATTAATATCGAGAAATCGATATTTATTCCCCAGCCCTAATGTTCACTTTTTCATAAAAGCATGAAATTTGATGCACATGCACACAATTTGCAGCCGTGAACTTTTCTAGAAACGCCTCGTCGTGGCCAAAATGTGCAAGAGTACCAATTTCTTACGACCGTCTTAATAGTCGGGAAACCCCCATCGAGAGCAAGCTCAATCTGATGTCTTCTTGAGCAGTTACAGACTGGATTCAATGGGGAAAGGGCGTTTGAGTTTTGTGTGCGCCTCGTACCGTGATCTGGCTCAGTCCTGCCAGTCTCATGGTGAGCGTTGGGCTCATGAAGTACTTGAAGGCCAGGTCCAAACTCTCTCTGTCGAAACACAGCGCGCTGTCCAGCGGCTCCTTCACCGTGCTCCACATCAGATCGGCCATGTTACGCGCCGCGCTCTGACGCAACTCCTGATCCGACAGCTTGCACAGATACCTGGAGAGAGAGAGACATTCTCAGGGCGGGCAAAGCAGAGAAAGGGGAGGTAACCTTTCCCCCGTATGACGTCATACACGGGAGATTCAAGATCAGCACGTCTGAGTTTTCATTTTAAGGCAGAGAGAGATAGCCAAAGCTCGGTTTACACCGAATGTTAACAACCTCAGAAAGTGAACATTTTAATCAATTAAATGTGTCCGTTTAATAGTTTAATAATGTAATACATAATAGCTGTATGATTTTCAGTCTGCTTTTCTTTTGTAAATCTATGAAAATGTACTTTCAATAAAAAAAAAAATGCATTTTATGATATTAATTGAAAATTTAATTATATATAAATGTGTAGATTTGAATGTGATATAAAATAATATAGGGACAATAGTTTTTTCTAGGTGGATGAATATTTATATAGTATTGAGATTTAATATAATCTATTTAATATAATATTAAAATATAATAATCATTTTTATTTGGGATTACTTTTTAAGGTAGATAAATAAATATAATAATAATAATAATATAATGAAAATAAAATAATACATCTATTAAAAATATAATACAACATAATTATATAATAATACTATATAATATAATGCACATATTACTGTAATTTAATCTATATATATAATTAATTAATTTTATATATATATATATATATTTATAATTAATATAATAATTTTGTAATTTTGAGATGGGATTACTTTTGGTAATGAATAATAAATGATTATATTATATTATAAATGATTAGATTATATTCTTAATATATATTATATTATGTGTTGTGTGTGTGTGTGTATATACACATACACGACAATATAATATAATATATATTAAGAATATAATCTAATAATTTTGGGATGATTGTATTTTTCTAGGTGGATCTATATTTATATGATATGTGCATTATTTATATATGTGTGCGTGTATGATAAATCTTAAAATATAATTTTATTTCTTTCTCTCTCTCTCTCTCTCTAATCCGGTCTGGCTCGAGTCACATGACCGGCTCTCTCAGCCGTCTGGCTCCCCCAAGGTCATGTGAGGAGAACCGTGGCGACTGTTGCCATGGTGAGGGATGCTCTTCCTAGCAACTGAACCGAGCGCAGACTCTTGGCGGGCGGCAGCGCTCTTTCGAAGAGTACTTTGATTCTGCCCTGCCTCCGTCTTGCTCGTCTCGTCACGATTGATTAGATGCAGATATTTCTGCACACATATTAACACTTGTACACTTTTCAGATCAGTTTAGAAACGCACTCTTACCTGATAACGTAAGTGCGAAAAGGGATGATGTGCTGCATCACAGCGGGAATGTGCAACCATATTCTGATCTGTACACACAGAGAAAAACACCTGATTGGTCAGCGGTCAAACACAAGCCAGACTGGGGTTCGCAGCGGCCGGACTCACGTTAGAGACGATGGTGATGAAGGCATGAGCGATGGGGAAGGGGAGAGTGTCGGGAGCGCCGAACTCAAAGCAGTCCTTCATCAGAGAGAGGCCGTGCTTCCCGCAGAACATACACACGTATCGCAGCAGGTGCAGAGGAACCTCCACGTCCTGAAACACACACAATCAAACACTGTCTTCATCAACAGATCAAAGATTGGGCTTTAAAATGAGCTCAAATCAAATCAATTCTGCATAAAAATAGATTTCACAAATTATTTGCTCAAAAATGTATTTAGCTTGTGATTCATAAGCCCAAAATAAGTTCTCAGTTATTCTTATGACTAAACATAAATTAGTAAATAACTATAACACATTAAATATAGAAAACATGAGGTATGACAACTAGAGACAACCTGTAACCTGTTAAATATAATAAGTACTATTAATAAATCATGTGAGTAATCAAAATTATGACTATAACATATGTATGAAAACCAGATTAAACCTATTCAAATTATAATATAATTATGATTAATAACAATGAAATGAATCATAATTATTAATAATAATATATTACAATAAGTATGAAAACCGCATATGACCTATTACCTCCAATTATTATTAAGAGCAATTTGTTTAATAATAATATAATTAATATAAAAACTTTTATAGGTATTAAAACCAGACATAAACTATTACCTATTACAATTATAATATAATTATTATTAATAATGTAATTAATAAAATATGTGTATGAAAACCAGACATGATCTACTCAAAATATTACTATTAATACAATATAAGAAATTTTTATATATGTTATAAATGGTAATTATATATTATAAATATAGTTTTATTAATATAATGTTATTTTGTATATATACACACACGCATGTATATTTAAGAAAAAAATATTATTTATATATAAAATATTTATATAAATCTATATACAGTATATACGTGAAAATATTTCTTAAAGCATGTGTGTTTATTCATATATATAAAATAATTATAAACAGTGCACCCACATATATTATGCAAACCCAAACTTTTATTTTGGATGCGATTAATCGCAATTAAACGTTTGACAGCCCTAGTTTTTATTACTATACTTATAAATAACAATGCAATTAATCATAATTATTAATAATATACTATACAAATATCATGTTTAATAATAAAACATTATTATACATGAACTATTTTATGTAATGTTTAACCTGTTAACTGTCACCCCCCCTTTTTTGAATAGACATGAAAATGCACATTTCGAACTTAAATGGTTGTAGTTCAAGAATGCTTTGGAATATAGACATATGATTGGTCTTGTTTTAAAGAAGACATTTGGCAGATTTTTGTAGAAGTGAAATAAATTAAGAAAGTGAAACAGAAAAAAAGTTATAGAGGTTTGAGTTTATGGAAATGTACAATGCAAAAATATTAATTATTCATATTTTACATAAAATATATATTTTCAAAACCTGGGCTACTCTAAAATGGCAGAAAAATCAAAGCCAAAAATCTGAACAAGTTGTGTTTCAAATTTTAGGTTGATATCTCAAAAAATGAGCTTTCAGTGAGATTTTGTTTGAGCGCAGTACCAAACTTTTTCACTAGGGCACAATCAGACTCCATTACTGCCCATATAAGGGCGCCTGCATTTCCATTCGTGTTTTGAGTGATATGAACCATTATTTTCACAATTTTCATACAATTTCTGAAGTAGAGATCCTATTCAGGAGTAGCTATGGAAGTTTGGCAGATTTTGATATGAATTGAACCTCTAAGAAACACATACAAAGAACACGCATGTAAGTCATAGCTAGCTGCCACGTCACAAATGGTGAGTTTATTATTTTTTTCTTGATATTTCAAACTTTTCAGACCTTTTTTTTCCAAAATAATTGAATGGATTCTATCTTTTGAACTTTTGGCATGAAAACAAACTGAGGCATCTACCATTTTTTCATGATTTTTCATGTTTACTGCTATTTTAAAATAAAGGTCTGAACACGCCTTATGAGTATGAAAATATTCTTGTTTTATATTGATAAATTATGGCTCCTCTGTAATATATTTTGAAAATCAGTCACCAAATATGGAAACTAGAGATTGTAAGCTTTCAAATGATATATAGTTTGTCAATATTATTTAAGGTATTTACTAAGATATTATTGTTTTAAAAATATAGTGGCAAACGTCCCACCTGTGGGACGGTGACAGTTAGTGAATGGTGTAATTTGTTTGCATATATTTATTATTAAAGGTTTATTTATTAAATATATTTTCTAACATTAACCCAAACTTATGAGAAACAATCCACAGATTAATTGATTTTTGAAATAAAACTGTTGCAGGCAGCAATATTTCCAGACTACAAAGACATCTCTCCTCATTTTTTAGACTTCAAGGCATTCTTACATAGAGTTTCAATGACGAATAGCTTAAATTTAATCACTAAAAGCTGTTATGGTTTATGGGAGCGGATGAATCCCGCCAAGAAACGTCTAAACCAAGAACATCCCGTACTTTCACACACAAGCCACACCTAGTCGTCTCAAAGTCAGTGTCGGTGAGTGCAGTCCTGCAGCGTCCACTCAGCATCTACCGAGCTCATAAATCATCTCTAAACGGTGCAATCAAGCCCATCATCATGAGAGAGTGTGTGTGGGTGTGTGAGAGAGAGAGAGAGAGACTTACGTTCATATCACAGAAGGAGCCAAGGATATTGCTCTCTTGTGCCGAAATATCCTGAGGGCAAAACCAACAAATGGATATTAAAAAAAGAGAGATATCCACATAAAACCAGTAGTGAGCGACTACAAAAACCACAGAACACAGTTTTTATTGTGTGTTGAGGTTATTCAGTTCACCCAAATCCTCCAGGAATTACAAAGTACTAACTGGAGGACTATAAAGTGCTATATAAAGTGCATAATGCTTGTGTTTTACCTCAAAAACGTCATTAAAAACCTCCATAGTGCATTTTTTTTTTCTGATAAACTGGAAATGAGCACACGTACTTGGTACTGACAACAATGATGAATTTAGGAAACACACAGTTTGTTTTCAATCAGAATAAAGATATAATTTGGGAACTTGATCAGAAACATGCACATGGTGTGTATTTAATCCTTCAAATATTCAATTACACTGACTGTGTGTCATGTACACCTGGCCCATCCGCACAAAAACCTGAAAAAATAAATCCATGACAAATTCATCTCATAAAAAAGCACAAAAAATATCTATTTTGGGATTAGTGATGGCATATTTTTCCAGTGGTACCTAATATTCGCAATCTCTAATTTATTCGTTATCTCTGACAGCAAATGGAACGCCTGTTTTCTTCTATCCAATCAATTCCCAGAGGAAAAAAACAAGCCACGCCCCTTATTTTTCTCATTTAACCCTTATGCTGCATTAGGGACATTTTTGGTCTTTTGCAGTTTAATTTCTTTGACCATTTTGGCTGTTTTAATGCAAATGGTATGAAATTTGGCAAAATTGTGACTTTTTGGATACATGTAAAAAATGTGATCCCATTTTGCAAAATATGTATAACACACACTGTGTAGATCAAATAGTAACACTCAGCACCATAAAGACCAAAAATGGCCCATTGAAACCCATTAAAACGTTGTTTAAATCTGAGGCTGTCAGTAATACATGAAACATGATTTTTGCACAAACATCCTTTCATTTTGAAGCAAAAGCATTATATTTGCATTATATAGTGTATTCCACCAGATGACGTCACTACATATTTATTCCCTATGGGTGGAAATGCACCTTATTTTAGGCAATAGGCAATGTTTAATAGGTGGCCATTTTTGGTCTCTAACGCGCTAAGTGGGATTTTTTGCAAAGTGGGACTGTGATAATCCAAATCTAAAGTTTTCTCTTTGCATTTAGTTTATTGAAAATAATTGAATTTTTGTGTTTTTTCCTCTTATACAAATCGATGGTTTCGCAAACAAAACTGGTAATTAAAGGGTTAAAATCCTGAAATTGAATACATTTTTGGTAGTTATGATGAGGACTGATGCTGGTTAAAAGATTTAACTTGGTAAAAGTGGAAAATAATAATAATATATAATATTTTAGGCAATATTTAATATGTGGCCATTTTTGGTCCTTAATGCACTCAACGGTGTTAAAAATCGAATGCAGCACAAGGGTTAATATTCCGGTTAATGCAGACTTTAAATGCCTCAGGAAAACACTTCTGAAACACAGAGCGTTGTATATACACACACACACACACACACACACGAGTATGTATTACCTCTATAGTGGGGTGTGTGTTGTGTTTGTAGGCCGTGTACAGCGGGAACTGGATCTGGAAGATCTTGGCAGCACACAGCAGCAGTTTCTCCTGGTCTTCTGTGCTCCAGGACGCAAACAGGTCCAGGCCGCTCTCGTTGCCGCTCTCGCCCGCCGCGGGATCGCCGAGCCTGGGCTGAGGGTCCGGTTTGACCCCCTGCTTTTGGTTCTTGTGCTGATCACCATCCTCCCCCGGACCGTCCTCATCAGCAGAGTCCCGTTCCACATTCAGAGGCTCGTCCTCATTGGGCGACGGCTGTGGCTGGGCGGAGCCCCATTCAGGCTCCACCCCCTCAGTCCTACTGTTGCCATGGCCACTGCGTAGGCGGTCCCTAAGGTTGGTTACCTGGGCGATGACCAAGTTAATGAGGGCATAAACCAGTTGGCTGAACACCTCGAGGTGCTTGTATTCTTTAAAACAGCACAGACACTGCCTGCAAACCAACACAGAGAGAACCAGCCGTCATCGTTTTATAGTTCCACCTTCAAAAACATTTTGGCTAATATAACAGCTACCAACACACGTGTTACACAGATTCCTCCCAAATTCAGCACAAAAGGTCCTGTCCCGAATGGGAATCGGTGAGTGAATGTGAATGAATAAACGATGATTCATTCATTGGTTCGTTTGCATTCACTCACCGATTCACTCATTGATTCGTTCGCATTCACTCACTAAGTCGCTCATTGATTCATTCGAATTGACTCACCGATTCACTCACTGAATCGCTCATTGATTTGTTCGTATTCACTCACCGATTAACTCACTAAGTCGCTCATTGATTCGTTCGCATTCACTCACCGATTCACTCATTGATTCGTTCGCATTAACTCATTAAGTCACTAATTGATTGTTTGCATTGACTCACTGAATCGCTCATTGATTTGTTCATATTCACTCACCGATTAACTCACTAAGTCGCTCATTGATTCGTTCGCATTCACTCACCGATTCGCTCATTGATTTGTTCGCATTCACTCACTAAGTCGCTCATTGATTCGTTCGCATTCACTCATTGAGTGAATCAGTGAATGTGGGAATGATTGAGTGAATTAATTAATAAATTAAGACAGTGATTGAATGAATGAATGAATAAAAGTGGGAATGATTTAATGATTGAATGAAAGAATGTGTGAGAAAGTCAGAAATATTACAATTAAATAATACAATGTTTGTTTTTTACATTTTCCCAAAAGAAAATCTTGAATGCAATAGGTAAGTTTGTGTAAAAATATTGACTAAATAAAGTGTAAAAGAAATGAATGAGCGAGTGAAGGAAGAGCATGTTTGAGGAGAGCTGACCTCTGTGTCCATGTGCTGATGTAAGCGAAGACTCTTAAGGCATGCTCCTTCTTCAGCTGCAGGCCGTCTGAGCTGTCTGCATCCGAGACTGACACACACACACACACACACACAGAGAGAGAGAGAAGAAAACCGTTAATGAAGTGGCTACAGGGTCCTGGGAGTGTCTGAGAGCAGATCAGTGTTAGAGACGCACAACGAACACAAGCACAAAAACTAAAACACAACTTACACAGAATACAAAAAAAAAAGTCATTAAGAGCATTAATGATACAATACAAAAAGAAAGAATATATATAAACTATGTATGAAGAAAAAAAAGTCATACTTTGAAAGGTAAAAGACTGTAACTGGTTAACGATAAGTTGAAAACTATCGTTGATTTCATGTGATTTTACAGTACAACACTGTTAAATGTACAGTTTTTGGAAGTGAAAAGATCATTACAAATAATATAAAGTGAAAAAAATGTAAATTAACTCGATTACGTCTGACGTTTGATGGTTTTTGGTTGAAATAACGATGTTTCAAGCTGCATCTAATGAATGATTACAGCATATTATTACCATTATGGTGTTCGTTGTGTTTGTGTGCACCTTTGATATATTAGCGTTTACTTCTGCTACCCGTGATGAACTGGCTTTCTTTCTCTACCACATGTGTTTTTAAGATGGCTGTCAGTAATTATATACTTAAAAAACAGTACATTTACATTTATTTTTACTGTTTAAAACTTAAAATCAAGCTAGTGTATTTTTAACAATTTTTACAGTACAGAGACGATCACATGACATTCTCATTTGCATTACCTTAACATCCATTTAAGTGCCTTGTCCCATAGACACACACACACAGCACAATTATTGGTTTCCACGGCAACAAGGGAGTTGCTGGACTTGGGAATGCTACCTTGGGGTAGTAAAGTTCACTCAAGCAGCTGGTTAGCCCTGACCTACATGAGATTTTATTTCTTTCTTTCTATTAAACGGCTTTCCTGTCTTTTTTTCTAGAGTAACAATTCAGGGCATTGTGTTGATGTCGGCTGAGAAACAGTTTGATATGAGGATCCGTTATCAAAGCCGTTATTCTGAAAGCTAAAAACCACAAAAGCACAGAAAAAAAGAAATAAAAAAGGAACAGCACACAGACACACACACACACACACACACAGACTGAATGAATGAATTAGATTATTAGGTGCTTTTCAGGAGAAAAAACCCCCAACCCTTACTGACTCATAAGAATAATTCACTCAAAAATTAATGATCTGTGGAAAATAATGAAAACATTTAGAAGAATGTTCATGCTGCTCTTTTCCATACGGATCCAGAAAATGCAGCATAAAGTGTGTGCTGGATTACAAAAACAAGTTATGAGAGAAAACGATTGGATTTAACTGGCTTTTTCTTGTGACCAATTGAAATGAAGCAAGTTTAAATATGCAAAACAAGAGCTTGGATAGAGAGGAAGATTTTCAGGAAATGACTCCTTAAATTTGGTCTGTTCCTCCCACAAATCCTCACGTGACTTCAGAAGACTTCGAACAAAGCGTATGCGACGTTTGGCTAAATTTATAGAGCATTTTTCGACCTCTTTGAACATTGAAGGGTCGGTGTGAACAGTTTAAATCGTCTTAAATCAAGGTCTTACGGGTTTGGAGCGTCAACGGAGAACTGCTCCGTACCGAAGGACAAGAGCTGTTCTTTTAAAACACAGAGTTAAAATGCGATGCGATTCATGAGTTTTTATGATGTCTGGCAAAACTGGTTTAGTGACCGAGACTGACCGTCTGACGGCATCTGACTAGGGTTGGGTATCGAGAATCGAGTATTGACTGGAACCGAGACTAACTTTTCGTTTTTCCCGGAATCGTTCAAAAGTAAAAATTTCGATTCCTAGTTTCGATATTCACAGTCCGCCGAGCTGAAGAAGAAACCGCTGAACAACACCAACGAAGAAGCGTCTACCGGAAGTGTTGGCATAACCACGCGAGTCGAACATGAGTATCTTACGTCGGCGATCCAAAGTGTGGCTTCACTTTTCTAAAAATAACGAAATCTCGGCAAAATGCAAAATTTGTGACGGGAGTATTTTTACAGAAGGATTGTTTCCTTCAGAAAGGCCGTTGGTTAGCAAGGTTAGCTAAACTTTTTTTGAGCCTGCCTCTTAAAAGAATCGGAATCGAGAATCGTTAGGAATCGGAATCGAAACAAGGAATCGGAATCAGAATCGTTCAAATTTAAACGATACCCAACCCTACATCTGACCCTTCAGAAAATGTCAAATTACAGAGTGTGCATAAACAGATGTCTGCTGACAAATACAGGGAGTGTACGCACACACACACACACACAAACATACACACACACAGACAGACAGACCGGACACGCACACACACACACACACACACACAGAGGAAGAGAGTCACACTCACACAAACACACAGAGGAACAGACATACACATAGTACACACACACACACACACACACACACACTGCGAGGAAGAGAGACAAACACACATAAAAATACACAAAGGAAGAGAGACACTCGCACACACACAAAGACAGACACACAGACAAATGCACAGAAAGACAGACAAACACACACACACAAACAGACACAAACACACACAGACAGACAGACACACACACACACACACACAAACACACACACTTACGACTGCATTAAGCTGGAAAACATCTCTTCTGAACACACACAGACACACAAACACACACACACTTAAGACTGCATTAAACTGTAAAACATCTTTCCTGAACACACACACACAGACATACACACAGACAAACACACACACACACACACACACACACACAGAGAGACGCATAGACAGACAAAAACACACAAACACGCTTAAGACTGCATTAAGCTGTAAAACATCCCTCCTGAACACACACAGACACACACACAGAGAGACAAACACACACACACACACACACACACAGAGAGAGAAAGAGACGCACAGACAGACAAACACACACACACAGACGCACAGACAGACAAACACACACACACAGACGCACAGACAGACACACTTAAGACTGCATTAAGCTGGAAAACATCTCTCCTGAACAGACTGCCAGATTAACACCCGCACAAATGAAGGGTGTGTTTCTGTTGTCTATCTACACACAGCACCTCGTCCGAGAGGTCAAATGTCAGGCTGCACATGCGCATACGGGGCCGCCACTTACCACGACACGAGACATGCCTGAAGGCCAAACACACACACACTCACGAGAACTCACAAAACACACCATCAAATCATTCACACGTTTAGACTTCATTACCCACCGTCAAAAACAAGAACACCAAACGGCTGGAAACCAACATTAAACAGATCACATGACCACGCCACAACATTTAGGACAGCAACCGACTGTGTATGACTGAAAAACGCATCCTCGTTGTTTGAGAAAAAACCCTGACATCCATGATCCGAAAAGAAAAGACACACTTTCAGGCTTTGCTGCAAATATCTGACACTTCAGTGAGGGATGACGGCCAAAGATTCAATTTGATAGAATTAATAAAGCAAACTCACTTATAAGTCTCAAAACAGCACCAAAAACACCATGCTAATGACTCTGGACATGTATGTTACTACATGGATTGTGCCTTTTGGTTATACGGTCTCATTGTAATACCATGTTTTTGAACACTTGTTTATTACATGGCAACAGTAATACCACTTTTTTACACCATCATGTGAATTTTTACTGTATTCTTTGGCGTACTATTGGCTAAATTAAAGTGGAAATCAATCAGTACCATGGTATATATCAGCATATATGCCATCTGACAGCATAACTTTGGCCTAATTTCACTGTATTATCATGCTAATACTGTGGTAATCTAGCAGTAGCACTGTGTTTTGTCCAGAAGCAGCATCTGATATCATAACTACACAAACAGACCATGTTTTTTCAGCACTTAACGATTAAAGATGGCATACCAATAGGTTAAGTATACTTTAATATGGTATTCTCATCCCTGCACATCAGCTATATCATCAGTCACTGTTTTCACACACCAAGACATCAGTACTGAAGCAAAGAAAGCACATTGATCCACACATCACACACTCTCTCCACTCCATCCAACAAAGCCCACAAACACAAATACTGTCCGGCAGCCATCATCATCGGGCCAAAGACTGCAAAAACACACTCATCACGACTGTCAGATCACCTCATCCATCATAAAACACTCGGTCGAGCGGAATTACAGTGCGATCGGGGTTGTTTGGGGTGATCAGATGTTGATCTGTGTGCATTTTAAAGGATGACAATGTCAAAAACACTTCTGCTAATGCTAATGCTAATGTCAGTTCAACTTCCCATCAGCCTCCAAACATATGAAAACAAACCGATGTTCAACGCACACGTCAGTGTTTTCTGGTGATTCCGGTTAAAATAAACAGCAGATTTCGTTGCTAATCTGGATTTGGCGATTTAATGCTGAAATGATGAGAGGCTAACAGGTTCTGGTAGCATTGCGTTAATAAAACAGATCTCAAAATCAAACAAAACCCAAATAATGACAGCCAAATGGTGCTTGAGGGCTCTTATAAATGCACATGTTGACAAGCGTGATAAAGATTCAACATTAAACGTGAAAATCTGCACTGATGTGAGGCAGTGAGACGCATGCTCGAACAGTCATGCTAACAACTTGCTGCAAACAACTACAAAAACACAACAAACACACACTCACAAAAAAATAAAAATGCAGGTGACTTACTCTCATTGAGCACCTCCAGCAGCTCGGCGCAGTTCTCACACATGGTTCATAAAGGCGGAAAGTGTATTCAGACCATTGGAGAAATAAAATGTTGCCTGTTTTTCTCTGTCTTTTAAGGGGTGTTTAAGGCCCGACGAAATGCTTGATGAATGCTCGTTATTTTGAGACAACACAACCAGGGAGGTTTGGGCTCATGCAAGCGGGATTATTTGCCGAAATGTCCAGGGTGAAGACAGTAAATGTGAGGCACTAAAGGAGCGGAGAGTCAGTCTCCGAGCAGAGCGTTACTGTGCAGACTAGCACATACGGCAGCCATGATGAACAGCAGGGACGGGAGTTACACTTCGGTTGTTTCCGCCGGCCACCTCGGAGGTGTTCGGGTGTTTCCGGCAGTGTTCGCGGTCGTTCGGAGGCTAGCGGATGACGTTGGGAGAGACGTCGTCGGTTTCCGCCGAGTCATCTCGCAGCTCGTTCGGCCTTTTTCGGAAAACTGGCAAGGAGAAAGGGAGGGGCGACCGTTGTTACACATCGGGTGTTTTCGTAAGCTCCGCCTGGTTCCGGTCGTAGAAATCTCGCGAGAAACGCAGTCGAGCACGTGTACATGTGACGTTTTAATTTTGATATATCTACTAAGTACACAGTACCAATTTTTGTGTAATGTGTAATTAATTGATTGTATAACAGTTATGGGTCATAGTAGATTAGAAAGAATATATTCATCTTCATTCCCTTGCAGTGCAAATTAGGTAATATCGTTTTTTACTAAAAAATAAATAAAATAATAACTCAGCATTGACACATTAAATTGATCAAAAGTGCGATTAAAGATATGAATAATGTAACAAAATATTTATTTAAAATAAATTCTGTTCTTTCTTAACGTTACCTTCATCAAAGATTTCTGTAAATAGTATGAGTTTCTCTAAAAATATTAGGCAGCTGTTTTCAACATTGACAATAATAGCAAACGTTTCTTCAAATCAAATCATCATGGGACACTGAAGACTGGAGTAATGATGCCGAAAATTCAGCTTTGTTCACAGCAATATTTAACTTTAAAATGTTACAAGTTATTTTAGATTGTAATATTTCGATTTCTTCGTTTTTACTGTTATTTTGATCAAACAACAGCAGCCTTGGTGAGTGATACGCCATTTAAAAACACTGAAAAAAGCTTTTGCATGTTTTTAAAAAGCTTTTTTAGGGACAAACTCTTCCATAAACTGCATTGTACATTACACCAAATACATAGATGTTTGATAAATCATAAGCATTTTGTTTTCCACAAAACAGCTTGATCCTAATATCAGTATTGAAGATGCTCCAATAAAGCAGTAATACGGTCCTACGAGCTAAATGAAACATACACACACACTATGCTTTGTAAAAATAACCAACTTTATGTTTCCATAATACTAATGCACAGCTTTACAAATAGGATGATATGAACAACCCCTTCCATTATGACATCCCTATGCAAAAAACAAACAAACAAAAAAAAACACTCCTCGAGTCTGTAGCACGAAAAAGACTTCAGTCTTTCCCATACATTGCAATCAAATGGAAAATATATATATGTATATATAAACACACTCAAACCCCCACCTCCCCCCCCCAATAAAGAACTTAGAAACAGCATCGGGGCTGATCCTAAACCGTCACATTCACTTGCTGTGGTACACAAGCCACAACGACACGTCCCTGTGAGCAAACCTCACTTCCTGCACAGTAACCGTCCGTCTTCATCGGCCTGTCATACTGTATATTACATATTCACAAATAGATGAGGCTGAGAAAACATTAAAATGATTAGTCATGTGCTTCGAAATAAGAAAGCAAACATGCCGAACAGAATAAATCGATGCATATACAGTGAATTGATACAGGAGATAGACAGCAACAGTTTCCTTTATATAAAATGTTCTGTTATGTAAAACCAAGGATTTTTGGGCGAACTAATAACGAACATGGATTTAATATACATATTGGCATGGATTGGGTTGGCAAACCACCAACATCTGGATTCTTTTTCCTATTTGTCCTCATTTGACTGCCACCTCTCTATACACACGCACACTTTTGACAGAAGGGCTCGAGGTGCCCCGGAACGAGTGTGAAACTGCACAGGATCTCATTCACACATTTCCTCAGGGAGCTCGTGAGGATTGAGGATTCCTGGGACAGACATCTGGAGCTTGTGTTTCTCCTCCTGAGCCTGACGCAGAGCCGCTTCCCTCTCCTCCAGAAACAGATCTGTGGAGTCCTCGCCTGCGAACTCCTGCAAACACAAGACAGAGTGAGTGAGTGTGTGTGTATGGTGAGGGATTGAGAGAGAGTGTAATTTGAGTAAGAGAATGTGTGTGTGTCCACTCCACTTTCAGACACACACTCGCAAACTTCCCCTCGGGGGAATCCCTGCCGCCACTTCGTGAAGTGGACGAGGGAAGTTCATAAGGACAGACCCTCGACCGCTCGACTCTGACCGAGGGAGTGAGTCTACTCCGACGTACACTTCAAGCAGCTCTAGATCCCACAATTCAACTTTCAGCAGATTGCGGTTAACTGAATTGCATTGAGATTTAACCGCGTAATACTTAAGTTCACATCTGAGTGAACGAGGGAAGTATGTGAGTGAAGGGCATACAAATTGGGAGCAGAACGCAGCCTTGGTCCAAAACTAGAGAAAAGGGACCAAGCAGGAAGGAAGTGACGTACCTTGATCTGGACCAGGAAGTCCCTGAGGTGCTCTTTAAAGGCAGGAATGTCCTGATTCAAGCTGAACAGACCCGTGACAAACACCTTCACCTGGGCGCTGAAAAACACCATGGAGATTAACACATGACAGGAACACATTCTGAAGACACACACACACACACACACAAAATGTTGTGGCTCTTCTTACTCTTGCAGGTGTGGGAAGGCCGTCTTCAGCAGGTTGGCCACATACTCCTGCACGTAGCCTTGATTGTTGCCCGCGTTGCCTGCGTTCAGAGCTACACTGATTTTACCCTCTTCCACCAGGTTGAACATGTAGGCGAGGATGGAGGCGTGCATCGTCAGACCTGCCCGTCACAAACCACACAGATCAGTCATCAAATACACACACACACTGAATGAATCGATTACTGAAGTACAATGTTTTTAGGGTTTAATTTAAATTAGCATAAATAAAAGGCAGTAAAACTTGCTTTAAATGTTATATAAACTTTTCCCTTTTTCTTGCATTACGGTAATGAGAATTTGGGAGCAAAATACGTGCAATTATAATGGTAATTGTTAAAAAAAATTATTGGCAAAAAAAAAACTTTTCCCTTTTTATTTTGCTTAATTTTTAGTGAAAATTAGCTGATTGTGTTTTCGCCAGTGTTTGCGAGATGTGAAGCCTTTCGAGCAAAATATCAGTTCCATTAGTTAAACCACACATATCAGTCATCAAACACACACACACTGAATTAATCAATAATTATCATTACTGCAGTACAAAGTTTAGGGTTTAATTTAAATTAGCATAAATAAAAGGCAGTAAAACTTGCTTTAAATGTTATATAAACTTTTCCCTTTTTCTTGCATTACGGTAATGAGAATTTGGGAGCAAAATATGTGCAATTATAATGGTAATTGTAAAAAAATGATTGGCAAAAAAAAAAAAAAAACTTTTCCCTTTTTATTTTGCTTAATTTTTAGTGAAAATTAGCTGATTGTGTTTGCGAGATGTGAAGCCTTTCGTGCAAAATATCAGTTCCATTAGTTAAACCACACATATCAGTCATCAAACACACACACACACACTGAATTAATCAATAATTATCATTACTGCAGTACAAAGTTTAGGGTTTAATTAAAATTAGCATAAATAAAAGGCAGTAAAACTTGCTTTAAATGTTATATAAACTTTTCTTGCATTACGGTAATGAGAATTTGGGAGCAAAATATGTGCAATTATAATGATAACTAAAAAATTACTGGCACTTTTTCCCTTTATATTTTGGTCAATTTTTCCCCGCTTTTAATTTTCAGTGAAAACGAGCCGATTGTGTTTGAGATGTGAAGCCTTTTTGTGCAAAATAACAGTTCCATTAGTTACACTGTAAACATGCCACTATCTCTCTGCCTAGCAACTGACCAGCCGTATGAGAAGTGTCCGTGACAACGGAGAAGATGTGCTGCAGGATGTCACAGAAGTATGTTTGATAGAAGCTTTGAGCTGCTCCCTCCTCCTGTGCGATGTTCTGCAGCATCGTGAACAGGACCTGAAGCCCTGGAGACACACAAACACACACACAGCCGCCATTTTAATTTATGTTGCAGGTGACGCGAGTAAACCTGATGTCAGAAACGTACCGAGCAACCACACAAATCCAGGGCACATATCACCAAATGCATTTAGAAACATTTATGAATACCATGATTTGTAAAATCAAGTGAAGCTAGAAGCCTTTTGCATTCACACAGAGTAGTGTAGAGTGGGTATATTTGTTCCAAGCTCAACTATATAAATGAGCTTAAAGGAGTAGTTCACTTTAAAAAAACTTTTGCTGATAATTTACTCACCCCCATGTCATCCAAGATGTCCATGTCTTTCTTTCTTCAGTCGAAAAGAAATTAAGGTTTTTGATGAAAACATTCCAGGATTTTCTCCATATAATGGATTTCAATGGGAACCAAACGGTTCAAGGTCCAAATGAGAGTTTCAGTGCAGCTTCAAAGGGCTTTAAACAATTCCAGACGATGAATAAGGGTCTTATCAAGCGAAACGATCGCTCATTATTCATCAGACCCTTATTCATCGTCTGGTGTCGTTTGAAGCTGCACTGAAACGGTCTTTTGGACCTTGAACCGTTTGGTTCCCACTGAAGTACATTTATGGAGAAAATCCTGGAATGTTTTCATCAAAAACCTTAATTTCTTTTCGACTGAAGAAGGAAAGACATGGACATCTCGGATGACATGGGGGTGAGTAAATTATCAGCAAAAGTTTTTTGAAAAGTGAACAACGCCTTTAAAGCCTAACTCTAGTCCTCCACCCACCTGTGTCGGCCACATTCCTCATGGTGTGTTTGAAGGCCCAGATGATGGAGTCCAGAACCAGTTTGAACTGTGCCGGAGGGATGGACAGGAATGCTGGGAAACACTGGGAGTTGACGGCTTGGAGCAGGTAGAAGAAATGCGTCCTGTGCTCGGGAAACTCCTCAAAGTTCTGAGATGGAGAAACAACGATCATTAAAGTATCGTTCTTCAGTCAAGGGGTCCATCAACTGTTTGGTTACCCATATTCTTCAAAACACCTCTTGTGTTCAGCAGAACAATAGGGCGAGTACATTTTTTTCTCATGACAAGTTTGAGAAGAGGGTTTGTGCACGTAGGGTTCCCAAATGCACGTTAGCAACCAGACGGAGTTGGGTTAAGTGAATCGTGCCACTCTGATACACTGAAAACACTGGCGGATCATGAGCTGCTCGAGTGTAAAACACTGTGCAGGACATATATTTATGTAACAAAATCACAGCCTTTGCGATTTGTCAAGTGCAGTTATTGCAATTTTGGTTCTATTACAGTGAATCAGCCCTACATTAATTGGTGAGTGTATTCACTAATGCTGGATACACCAATATTTTCTGAATACACTGCCATTCTCTCTCGAATAGATTCTGAGCTTAGTTTTCAACACCACATAGCATTCTAGGCTAGTTTTTAGCCGCATGCTCAAATGCTGTTCGCTCGTGCTTTAGAAGTGGACTAACCTTGTTGATCATGTCAAGAGTGCACTCAAACACAGCGTCGAATATCTTCGGGATCTCTCCTGTTATGTGTCCGCCAAGCTTGTTAACGATGGTGGCCATAGTGCTGAGCACCTCTGGTTCTCGAGCGGCCGGGACGTTCCTTTGGTAGTCGATGAGAACCGCCTCCAGCAAAGGTGGAACGAAGTTCTCTCCAACCTAAAGAGACAACAACAATGCTTTGTACTGCTGTCAAACCCAGCTTATTTTTGTGGCATGAGCTCAGACTGATCCAGGATCAGCAGAACGAACCATCTGTGGGTCGTTGGAGCGGCTGACCCATCCTGAGATGAGCTTCAGAGTCTCTCTCTTCACGGTCCGCATGCTGCGGATCAGAGGCTGCTTCGTCACCATCTCACCTGCAGAGAATTAAATGTGAGCTGTTAGCGTGTTATTTCCGGGATTTCTACACTATTCAATACAGCGTGTTGGGCCGGAGGTTTGGCGCCGTTCTGTTGGTGTGTGTGGTAATGGTGGTTGCACTAAATCAACCATATAAACGTTGCATTTATTTCGGGTAAGAATTACGTGAGTCATGTGCTCCATGCCAGGTGTGCTTGGCTCACCGTTGCTCTGGATGGCAGAAGAGATGTTCTCGCTCAGACACTTGTAGACGTTGAGCATGTCCAGGTAAATGCGACCCAGCTGCAAGACGAATGGGTGACCCACGGCTTTACAAGCCCTCACGTTGGTCTTCAAGATGCTGCCTAGCTGACGCACCGTCTCCGGGTCCTTCAGGATGTCCACGTTCTGATTGAAGAGAGACATCATGTGCTTTGAGTTGAGGTGACGTTCTGTTTCAATCTCAACACTGAAGCATAAACCCTTAAAGGCGCAGTATTTAAGTTTAGTTGCCAGAGCTTGTTTTCTTTTTTCAAAACAATTAATGTGTAGCTTGATGATGCAGTGATTGAGCGTGGAATCATGGGAATTGTTGTCTTCACCTCCACAGTCAATGGAAAGCAATCCCACTGGAAAGTTCACCTAATGTTATTGTGGAGTGAGCCTTGGACATTTTTACATTGCTCTATTATTATTATTGCCTAAAAGCCTTAGACGGACGCTAGTGCCACTCTTTAATTATTTTTTTTTGGTAGATAAAATGCTTTATTATTGTCGCTACAAACAAAGGTGTTTCTGATTTTGCTATGTTAGCCTCTTGACAAAATAGTTTTGTCCGAGGCATGGTCAATGCAGTAAAATCAAGGAAACAACAGATTCAAACATTAAGACTAACTGTGTTGCGCTAAATAACGATGATTCATTTTCTGTCGATAAAAAGGTCCAAACAGATCAAATAACTAGACTAACCAGTCTAATAAAAAGCATAATATATTAACCCACTATGTGCCACAGTCGAGTTTACGCGACAAGATGAGGCACTGAATAAAACGTTGTCAAATTTCGTTCGACATCCCCTCAACTTGATGGCAGACATACTTCATACCTGACTCAAAAAAAGTCATGTTTCCATACAAAATGTTTGAGTTAGAGCGCATTGAATAAAAAAGCGGAGCTATTGTGAGAGTGAGCCATTTCCGCAATCGCGGCGACAGTATTGTGGTGGAGACTTTGTCTATTATCACTGGGTATGATAGACGATGTCGAAGTATTCATAGTACAGTTAGGGGGCAACGTGAAGGCAGGGTGGGGAGTCGCAATGACAATGTGCATACTCGACGGGTGCGCGAGGCAGATCTGGCCGCGCTCGCGCCATCTCACTCATGATATGTGCCTTGTGATCTTTTGAACTAAACAGGTCTTGTCTACTTGTCTACATATATGAAAAATATATGCCCCATTCATGGAAATCAGAGTGTAAATCGAAAATCTCTACAGCAAAAGGCCAACCACTACATGCATACGGTGTGTTCTACCATTTATTAGTAATGATTTACATAGTTTGTTTACTACTTACTATATACCTGAGCATTCAGTATTGTGCAGTATAGCATACGGAAGGTGATGGACATTTTGGGGGAAAGAAGTGCTGCATTTTATTTTTTAAACGTGACTTCTCATGAAAATTCTATAATCCAAGATTGCTGCCACGATATGATGTCATAATATGCAAATTAGATGGAAAAAATGTAATCCCTACATAAACTTTGGGTCATCTTTAATATTTCTCTAATTTACAGAAAGTCTCTGTCTTTTTTCACTTTTAAGATATAGGCTTTTGAAATTAAGATGTCAAAATCAAACGTTTTAGGAAAAAAACCTCTGGCGCCTAAAGGGTTAAAGCATCTTTCGAGTTTACATGGTTTCTGCTGAAAAAACTGAAACCGAGGGTAGCGAGGATATGACATGATTGACAGGCGACGGAATGATGCGGTCCGTTAAACTGGTTAAAATAACAAGATAATGCAAGTACACAAGTCAACAAAATATATGTCATGTGGTTTTAGGGTATTTTAATCCAAAAATCTTACATATTGTGCCTTTAAAAGTGCAAGAAAAATCTGTTCCCTTTTGGTATGGAAAGATAAAATAAACACTCTATTCACAATAATAGTTTCTCAGTGAGGCTAGAATAACACTGCTTCTCACCTTGGTGGCCTGCTGGATGATGCTGTCCCACACCTGGTTGGGAAGGAGCATGTATTTCTCAATGAGACGCTCCTGGACGGTCTGGTCCGTCTGCGCTCCGATCATGTAGCCCACGGCCTCGTAGAACGTGTGCACCTGCTGCGGCTGCAGGTCACAGATGATGGTGTTGATGTTGTTGAGGATCTCGTCGATGAAGGGCATCACCTCGCCCACCTGCACCTGCACAAAATGCCTCCTGCACTTCTGAGCGATCTTGATAAACGTGTCACAGGCCATGTCCTGCACGCCATCATGGGTCTCTGAAAGACAGAGAGAGACTTCCCAATTAACATAAACCTTCAGATAAAATTTGCACTTTTGCATGACTAGACAAAAGGACAAGCACAACGCGTTCCTCACCATGCATGAACTCAAAGAGCTTGTTGACGACGGTCTTGAGGAACTTCCAGTGGGCCCTGAGGAAACGTGGGTATTGGCCGACGATGTACATGATGTTGGAGGCGATGATGGCCTTGTTGTCTTTCCCTCTTTTCTGTTCACACAGACCCAGCAGATCCTGAGACAGAAAAATATAGATTTTATAATCAAACATTTACATAGACACACAACAAGAGCCTGCTAGCTTCGCTTCCAAAAAAAGATGGCTGACACTGTGTGTTCATTCTGTGAGTGAGATCCTCCCTCTACGGGCGGGTTGAGGTCATGCGGGACAGCTCTACTACTGACTGTAGTCTTTAGCCTCTGGACAAAAAAAAAATCCTCCGATGATGCAAAATGATGATTTTTACATCATCGGAGGATTTTTTCCTGACAAAAAGTACATAAATCTCTCGTCTCAGGGGGATATGAGGGTGGAAAGCATGGTAATTCAAAAATACTACAGGTTTCCTACTAATACAACACTTAATGCTAAATCCTGAAGTATCCATTTAAATGACAAATAAACTTTTTAGTCACTCGTTCGCCACCTGGTGGTGAAACGATGCTACTTTCAAAAAGGTATTAGTTCTTTTAATCGCTTCCGTTGACGAGCGTTTTTATGAACTTTTATCCAGAACCTCTGCGATAATATGAATATTTGTTACACACAAATAATGACTGATATTGTGTGGTTGAAAAAAAGGTAAAATAGACACCGGCAAATCTATTCTTGTGGGAGTGGTTTGAATCAAGATTTTGGTTGAATTTTTGGTTGAATTTTGGTTTTAAAATCCGATATTCCGATATATCGGCCGATATTTTTTATCTTATTTTTTTCAGGAACGCACAACAAAACATTAGTTATTTGTAGTTATGTATAATTTTAATTAAAATAATATGATAATGCATTTTAAAAAGAAATTTGTTTCTTTTATTGTCGCAACAGAACAGAGGAACCAAAGCTCATTAATTAATTAACAAAGCTCATTAAATTCCACTGATGATAGTGGCATTAGCTAGCTTTGTGGTTAGCAAGAATGTGTTGCGCGAGTGTTGCCAACAGGCCAGGGACCGTGTAGAGTGCCCTCTGGTGGACAAACTTATACAACTCCGACATGACATGGTTGAAGTGCGTTTCATCCATTTTTATTTTATTTTATTTTTGAAATATTAATTTATTTGCCATTATAACTGCCGATACCAATAGTTTTTAAAATGCCTAATATCGGCCGATAATATCGGCCTGTCGATATATCGGTCTGGCTCTAGCAAGGAGATGCTTTACAGATTAAAAAAACATGAAGTTGTTGCTGTTTCGCAAAAGAAAAGGAGCAAAGTGCATTTTGATGGATAGACACGGTCAGTATGGAGTTAGAGGCGAGTGCCACAGTCAGTTTCATCTGTGCTGACGAGTCAGATATTGAGGCTAATTTGTTACGCATGTTCTGTTAACTTACTTTTGTATTGTTATTGTATTGCATTTAATTGCAACCCTGACAGATAGAGGACAGCTTTGGTTTCAGTACGGACCCATCATACACTATGATAAGAGTTTTAGAATCGGCTCAAAATATCAAACACGTTTTGATATCATCATAGTCTTAATCTAAAACAAAAAAAAATCACCCATCATAATCACTACACGATTTGAATTTTTTTCCATGTAAACATTTCCTGATAAACTCAAACAAACACATGCCGAACAACCACCTTAATGACGGTGACGAGGAATCTCTTCTCGTCCTCCTCATGCATGGCCCCGCTGATGGAGCCGATGGCCCAGCATAGCGTGTTCAGGTTCCTCCAGGACCACTCGGTGCCGTTCACCTGATTATGAAGCTTCTCGGTCATGATCCGCTCCGTATCAGCATAGTCCAGATGAGTCAAGTAGACTGGACGAGAAAAAAGAGATCATTATGAAGCTTTCTCCAGAAAGACAAGCCGCGTGCTGTTGACAGAAGCTGCATGTGGAATCACACACTTCCCTACTAAAAGTACGAGACAAACCACGTCTGAATTCACGGGCCAAGAGTAGGCAAAAAGAACCCGGATGACTTCTGAAGTGTGCACGTGATGGACACTTTACTATCCCATGAGGCAACGGGAGAGGATTTGTGAATAGCAGTGAAGTGACACTGGTTGATCACATGATAATGACAACATGGCGAAAGGATTGCTTTCATTCTACACACATTCATACTATATAAAACATACTTTTTTAGCGCTCGCAAAGTACGTACTTATTCGAAATAAGTACCTACTCAAGAGAGTATGTGATTTCATATGCAGCGCTTGACTTTTTTTTTAATGCATTATGAGCCTGTCGTGATTACCCAGAGTCTCTCTCATGTTTTTGTAGAGGTTAATGGAGTCTGTGTCCTTCATGAATTCTCTCACCACCTCGCCCTGATCGTTCTCCACCACCAGAACCTCCTCCGGTTTGGCCATGCGACTCACCATCAGCAGACGCACCTGAGACCGGTCAAGAACACAGACGGTTTGTCTCCTGCTACCAACATTTTGAGGTGGACTTGCTGTACAGTGTGACTGACTGACCTTGGAGAGCACAGGCAGGTAAAGGTGTCGGCGGGGCGGCACGTCAAAGTGTTGGCTGGTTGAGAGCATTGGAGAGGTGGAGGTAGAGAAGGGACTCTCTCTGTAGAGCTCGGCGGCCAGATGGTTCCAGTACTCCAGGCAGATCTTAAAGATCTCCGTCTCCTCCACCTCAGACACCAGCAGCATGTAATGAAGAGCCTGAGCACACAGGAGTCAATGCATGAGTGCGTGTCACCATCACATCATATCTATACCCTTCACTGTGTGTGTGTGTACCTCCATGAGTGTCTCTCTGAGGTTCAGTCTCTTCTCTATCAGTTGTCCGTGCTCTTTGAGGAAGGTGCAGAGGAACAGACTGAGGTTCTGGATGAAGTTCTGCTCATCGTCTTTGCCATTTGCATACGCCAGACGGATATTTGTGTTCAGTGGAAGCATCTGTCAAGTAGAATAATGAGGGTTTAGTTAATAGTTTTTGTGTTCATTCTTTGTAACACTCAAGCAGAAACTGCACTGTTCACAAAATAATCATACGTTTAATTAGTGTAATAGGTGGTTTGCAGTCACGTGATTGTGTTGATGCGCGGAATGCAGATGGAGGGCAAGGAGTGAAGAGCGCAATGGACGAGATGGAGGAAAATCCGTACTGTACAACTTTTGACGCATTTACAAGAGAAATATATAAACAGAAAATCGAAACGTATGTTGGACGTGATCCTTACGTTATGAAGAGGACCGATTTTCAACTGAATTGAGAGATTTGCCTGTAGATATCAGCAACTAACTCGCCTTACAGACATACTTTGACTTTACAAAGTTCGGAAACTGGTACGTTACACAAACAGCCACATAAGTGTATTTAAACACCTGAGTAATGTAATTATAAGCCACATAAATAATGTATTAACTCACATTTGACGAAGTGATCACTGCACACACACACACACACAGGCATTTTCCCATTCGGCTCCTCCCGACCGCAGACGTAGGTTTGCAAGGCATTTTTCCCGGTGTTTTTCTGTCAATTTCTTGTATTTTCCACCCTTATGAACAACTATTGGCACACGATAAAAACTCCTCATGGTTTGATCGATTTGAGCAACCATAAACGACGCAAAACACAGGCATTTTGAGTGTGTTATAGTGCTTCCTAAATATAGAAAATCACTTCCTGCCCTCCATCTGCTTTTCACGCCATAGCAACGCAGGGCGTGACGTCACGTGAAAACAAGCTATTAAAGGCACATAATACATACTGCACACTTTTGCAAAGACCGCTTTGACATCATCAAGAGGTCGTCCAACCAGATCTAGCAACATGGTCATACTCTACCATTCAAACATTTGGCTATATTAATTTAACCAAAAACACAGTAAAAACAGTAATAGTGGAATATTATTACAATGTAAAAACTTTTAGTAATGTAATTTATTCCTGTGTTGGCAAAGCATCATTACTCCATCATTAATTCAGCGTCACATGATCCTTCAGAAATCCATTCTAATATGATGATTTGATGCTCAAGAAATATTTCTGATTATTATCAATGTTGAAAACAGCATTTATTTGAAAAAGAAATCCTTTGTAACATAATAAATGTCTTTTAAAGTATTCCTTGCTGAATAAAAGTATTAATTTCTTATGATGTGATCTGGGAAAACCCGTCGGATGTCGCGCTGGTATGTTTTCAGTAAAGTCTAAATATAGATTGAATGTCAGTTTTTTGTCAAAATTGGGTTTTTATTAAATTATTTTTCTATAACATCTAGTTTTTCATCTCTGAATACATGGCAAAATTCACTAGTTTATTGCAGAAAAATAGCAATTTATTATGTCCAGCTGAAAAGACTGTGTTTCTCTTTAAGAACACGCAGGCCGAGCGGAGGGGGAAACACAAATCTCCCGCTTAGCTCTCCTTCTCTTAACACTACAAAGACAGTTCACCTATCAAAATGAACCACATACCAGAATAAAGTCCAGTCCTGGGTGAACTACAACAGCCCGCAAGTTTTTATTTATTTATTTTTATCCAGCGTTATTGTGTGGTGTGATGCGGAGCACAAGAGAACAACAGAGTTTGAAGCGGCTCGCTTAAAGTCCCCGTGAACCGGAAGTTGCAAACGACTTTTCTCCAGTGTTGTGACGTATTTCCGAGAGAAACGGAATACTAAATGAGGCAAAATAGTGGGCGTGGCTTTTTTTTTTCCAACTAGCACCTGATTGGATCTAGAAAAATGGGTGTTTCAATCTGAAATGGAGGATGACGCAAGTTTACACACGCTGTCAATCAATGCTCGCTCGGCGCTCGCAAACACACAGCAGCTGTCAGATGGAGGGGCGTGGTTATGGATGTTAAGGAGACACCCAAACCGTAAAGCCTACGTCATCGAGCAAGGTCCTCCAATGCAGAGGGGAGGGGCATTTTCAAAATTTGATTAAAGATTACGAAGCCAAAAAAACTTTTTGTGTGGATTGACTTGCATGTATGAATTGTTCACCACAAAACGATCAATTTAGGCAAACAAAGTAAGTATGGTCAATTTTGATTTCATGGGGACTTTAAAAGACCTCGCTCGCCTCTCAATCCCCCAATTTCAAAACAGTTTTCACAGGTTGAATTTTTGAGTTCGTAAGCTTTCGAATGATACCTAATCTATGATGATTACTAAAATATGTGATACGGAAAAAAGGCAATAAAAAAAAAAAAAAAAAAAAGAGAACGCCAGTCGTCCCGCTAACAGGACGTGACCGATAATTAAACCGTTTTTTCTCAAAATTCAGTTTCTGATAATCACTTCAGATAACTATAACTTTTGTTACAGACAAACGATAAAATAAATAAAAACAGATTTGGAAAGGGCTTGAACCCAGCTTTAATATGGCCTCAAAACCTGTAATATGAACATTTGAAGACTAGTACCTGTTTGAGCTGCATCATGGTGAGAGTGAACAGGTTGACAAACTGCTCCTCGTACTGACTGACACTGACGCCCGCGATCTCCGTCAGACACTTCAGAGTGACGTTCCGGAACATCGGGACATTCAGAAACTGTGGAATGAGTCGGAACACAAATGATAAACTTTCTGGAACTCAACACATGTGAAAGAACACAAATGTAGGAGCACCAGCTCGGACACACAGCCTTAAGGCGGAGAGCCCATGAGAACAGCCAGCGCTCCAATCAATGTTCCTCTCTTTCTTACGCACTGGCAAGCTGAACCAATGACAGTGCGCCTTTGTGAGAGGAGTGAGCGTTTCACACAATCAAATTACAATTTAACAGCAAAGTCTGAGATAAATTCTTGCGATCTCACATTTATCGAGCAGCTACATAAGAAACCCCTCGTGTCTTGTTACCTTGTACACCAGTGTGCTGATGAGTTTGGTCTCAAATATGTAGCCCAGAGGAATCCAGTTCAGGAAACGAAGGAGTGTCTCTAATGTGGCGTGGACCAGAGGGGCATTCTGGGAATTTTCCTGAAATAAAACAGAATGATATCCAAGTTAAAAATGAATCAAAAGGTATCAAAATAATGATGAGTCACTACTGTGATATTCTGCTTTGTACGTACCATGACAAACTGGCAGAGCTGGAATATTTGGGAAAATTCGTTGCACATACTGCAAGAGGTGAGAGAAAGTTGAGTAAACATTACTGTTACACCTACAGCTCTACTGCCACGGTGTGTAATGGTCACATGTGTACCTGTCCTTCAGGTGTTTGGCTTTGACCTGAGTCATCTGGCCGCTGGAGAAGTCAAACACCTCCTCGCTGAGGAGCTTCAGGATGATCATGTTGTTCTGACACAGGCTCTCACTGGTGCGACTCGCTCCCACGATGTCACTGATGAACGTGGGCCAGTGCTTCGGCCACTCCTGCTTCAGGATCTACACACAAACAGGAACACAGTGAGCCATACACAGTCACGAAATCATGACGACGAAAAATCCTGAAATGATGCTCACCTGCACCAGGATCATGTTGAGCTTTGCGATGTAAACCCCCTCTTTCTGTAAGAGCAAAAACACAAGTCGGTAAGGATGCGTTCAGTGACGTGACAAGTACAAATCAGGGTTATTATAGTTAACTAAAACTTTAATAGGAGTTTTAAAGTTGTTTCATATTTCAGAAATTCAATCAATTGAAATTGACTAATTAATTAAAAAAAATTAATAATTAAAACTATATTATAGGGATGCACGATATATCAGCCAACATCGGTATCAGCTGATACATGTTCATTTTTAATGTTATCGGCCCGATAAGGAAGCTAAATTTGGATAAAATAATGTATTATTTCCTTCAGCTGAGACACTTCAGATTCAGTTTTGAATGGCTGGAAATATGATTCAAATCACTTGAAAATACAGTTCAGCTCAAGTCTGTCATATCGGCTACATAAAATCATAATGAGAACGTTAAAATTGTGTGCTTGGGACATGGATTTTAATAGTACGAGTTTTGTTTTTGTAATCAGGCTGTCAAAAACTATTTTACATTTTGGATTTAGATTTATCACCCAATATATTGGTTTTCAAATATGAATTATCCGTATCGGCCAAAATGTTCATATCGGTGCATCCCTACTATTATTATTTCAGTCAGTTTGTCGAAGCAACATTTCTCATTTTTGTTTAGTTTAAGTTGAAGTACTACTTCAATTGAAAAACTGAACTAGTATATATATATATATATATATTTTTTTTTTTTAAGAAACAAAACCTTTAGTAAAATGAAATAAAAAAACAGAAAAATATGTAGTCCGAGTCGAGACCGAGAACAGAGAGAGTCGAGTCCGAGTCGAGACCGAGACCAGTGAGGGTTGATTACCTAATTTACTTTTATTTACTTAGAGAAATCCTTTTTTTTTTTTTTTTTACTGAATTTACTTAGAGTTTAAAAAATATGATCAGTTTAGGGTAAAAAGGCCACATAGTAGGTGGTGTTAAAAGTAATTTTATTACAATTTGTCATGCGCAGTTGCACACTAGAAATCACCAATCACTGGGCGTGTCAATCAATTTAAAGAAATATTTTATTAACATACATTAATAATCATGAAAAATATTTTGAACTGAACTCGAGTGGACTCGGGAACAAGTCCGAGTCCTAAAAAAAAAAAAATTGTTCGAGTACGAGTCAATTCCGAGTCCAAATGGACACGAGTCCATGACAAGACCAAGACCATTAAAATATGGTCTCGAGACCGAGTCCGAGACGAGTCCGAGTCTCGAGTACTACAACACTGATATTTCTATTACCTCTACGCTGTTGGCATCGGAGGAAGTCTTGATAATCAGACCAACGACATACTTCTTAATTCCTGTGAACAGACAGAGCCGTCAGTTATTTGTTCAGTCCTTGCGCAAGGAGTCATTACGTTTTTATATGACAGCATAGTTATATAATGTGGAGGGGTGTAGTAGATTCTCCATAGAGCAAGGGTCCCTCAATCTATTGTCCTGCAGAGTTTAGCCCCAACCTGGATCAAACACACCTGCCAATAACTTCCTAAAGACCTTGATTAGTTTGATTCAGGTTGGAGTAAAACTCTACAGGAAAGTGGATCTTGAGGGCCAGAGTCGGGATCCCCTGACATAGAGACGATCAGTGTCGTCATACGTTCCCTCACCTTCACATTGGTTTCGTGGAAGAATCTTCCAGCGTGTTTTGATCACTGTCTCCAGTATCTGAAGGGCGTAATACTGCAATACAGACAACAAAAGGATTAAACATCAGTTAATGTGGCAGCAAAAAAAAAAAAAAAAAATTGTGAGCATTTTTGACCCAGGAAAAAAATTATTGGGTCAAAAATGGTCTAGTGGTGGTGGACAACACACACACATTCCTCATGTGAAGGATGAGCCCAGTACTGACAATAAATCAAAATCTGTATGTAAAAAGTTGCCAAGGGTGGGATTTGAAAATTAGTAAAATAATGAACAAAGTGGCAGGTCTATTATTTTGCATTTGCACTCCAAGACTTAATGCACAGATTGGTATCAGAATAACAGCAGCGAACAGTGCTAGAGTTCACACCATATGCAGACTTGGGTAATGTTCGCAAATGCACACCCGAGTTCAGAAACCCATCCAAAAAAAAAAAAAACTGAACTCTGTCAATCAAACCTGTGTGTGCATCAAACATTTGCCTGGCAAAATGTAGAAAGGCATTAACGTTGACATACTTTTGTCTTCATGTTCTGTGAGAACTCCAGTATGGTGTCGACTCTGGTCCATGCATCTGGGTGGTCCTTCAGGTTGGTGAGAACTTCTTGTGCAAGCCTTTGCTAAAATAACGAAAACCATTTTTGAGGCACTGTACGTGTCTGGCAAAGACCAAACCATGATCTGAAGTGTTCAAAGCCGTCTTGGATTTAGCAAATTTCCACATACCTGAGATCCCACATCATAGTACATGGAGTTGACGACATTGTCCAGCAGGTTGATGTCTAACTTCTGACTGAAGTCCAGCAACTGTCGTGCTGTGTGATCCGCCAACATGGTCATGTCTGCCGGCATAGAGCTGCGGGACACCAGGGGACAAGACGGGCCCCATCTTTTAGTTTTCAAATGTCGAGTGGCACTTCTTTGACTCCTCATCCCATTATCAATTGATCATTTCAATTAATGAAAATGTTGTTTTTTTTATAGTTTTAGGTTCAATTGACTAAAATTGATTAGTTAACTTAATTGAAATAAAATATTCTATATTTAGTACCGTTTTTTTAAGTACTACTTCAACTACTAAAACTGAACAGAAATCGAAACACGGGTAAAAATGGCAAAAACAACAAAATTACTACAAATTTAAACAAAATGAAAACAACTAAAATTCTAAATTTAACAAAAACTAAAAAAATATGTTGAATGAAACACTGGTACAAAGTGAGCACTTATATTACCGCTACACTACTAGATGTTTAACCAGTGATTACTAATATTAAAGTTAGAGACTAAACAAAGGTGTCTCACACCACGTGTGTCCACAAAACATGTATTTACACCGAAATACAACCTATAATGACAGCGAGTGCAGTTTTGCTGAGATCACTGATATTAGTTCTCCATGCTAAAGAAGTGCTAACATGGCAGATCAACAAATTAACTCTGTAGGAAAAAAAAAATCGAATAAAATATCTTAATATAGCCTCAATCAACTTTTTAGAAACCAGCCCACATTATTTCAGGCTGAGCTTCTGCAGCTATGGGCAGCGATAAGGAACAAAACGCGTTTTTGTTTCTGTTTCACATCAGCAATGTCAGCAAACCAGCACTTCATTCAACTCGCTTATCTCAGTTGTTAATATTTATAACACACAACCATCTCACCGAACACCTTTAACTTACCTGTTTTATACAAAACTCCTCTTTTCGCTGAAAAAAAAACCCAAAACAATGCTAACGTGGTAATTTGGAACTGGGTTTAATGTCGTGGAAATATGCGTCGCGTCAAAACAGGGTCAAAGACGTAAAAAAAAAAAGGTATGTTTGATCTATATCATTATAAACGCTAGCGTGTACAAATATTCAAAAGGAAATCTGAGTATAAAGCAAGTTCACTTTAAATGCTAACTAGCTGGTTACCTCAATGTATAGCCATACACACTACAGTGCAGAGAAAACGATACATGAAACCCCCCGAACACACACAATTTCGGTGTTATTTTTAATTATTGTCTTCAGTAATTGAGTCCGGGTCCTCTTTCAGTCAGCAGCTCGTGTTAGTTCATCTGTCTCTCTGTATGGCGGTTTACAGCTCGCTTTAACAACTCAGTCCGTTTTATAACAACAGCATCAAAGCAATCGTTAGTTTATTCTTTTGTCTATTGCAGAAAAAACGTTGTTTTATATCAAATATCTGCGAGAGACTGTGACCCAGCTCCTCTCCAGTCTCATACATCACACGCAAGACCGGTTGAAACCGGTTCAGACTGGCATATTCCATCTCGGTTTAGTTTTCAGCCCGTAGCGCCGCGTAAAATTCGGACTGTGGACACGCCCTCCGCTGCAGCTGATTGGCTGGAGAGAGAGCAGGGCGGACACCTTGCTGGCACGTGATTGGCTAGAATAGCTGTCTGTCAGGATTGACCCCTCCCAGCGCGTATTTTGCCCTTGGTCTCATGTATAAGGCGGGTTTTGCATCACAGCGTGAGCGTGAGGTGGGTTGGACCGCGTGGAGCATGGAAAATTACTGAGATGTTGCCGTGATCTACAAACGGTAACTGACCATGCTGTGCGGTTTTAGGCTGTGGCTCATGTTTGAAATGCTCTATATGCTTGTTTATATAGTTTTATAGTAATAAAAACAAACAAATACATATTCAAATTACAATCATAAAGTTGATTTTCACATATTAAGTTTATTTTTCGCCCATTAATAATCACACACATACAAACAGTCATTTTATTTGTAACATATTCAGTAATTTAGTGTTTTGGACCCTTTGTTAAATATATCTGATTAGGGGATAGACATATTTCCACATGTAGTATGATACATTCATTACTGCTAATGTAAACATGTCCAGGTCACATTCTGCCCCATGTAAACAATAGAAACAATACATTTATCAAATTAAGCTCATCATTAAGATTTGTTGCATTGCATGATTATTTTCAATATAATTCAGCAAATTACCATTACTATAATGCATATATTATATATTTAAGGGTTTTTCTTTTGTTTTTTCGCTAAATCTCTTTGTCGTCAATGGTGATTCTCAGTACTATTGTTTTTTGGTTTTTTTACAATTGCAATGTTTTTTATTATCATTTAATATAGGCTACTTAAAGACTTTAATAGTATAAGTACCTTAATAAATATATATATAAATATATATTAGTTTAATTAATACATTTTTATTTTACATATTATTCTTTTTTTTATTATTTAAAAAAAAAAAACAAGGTCTTAACAAGGTTTTTAAGATTCAATCTACTAGATGTATCCAACAAAAATTTACTATGGAGGTTTGTTCAGTTCAAAAAACATCAAATACCCAAAAGCAAATGACATATCTTAGGAAAACACCAGTTTTCTCCATTAGGGTAATTTCTGTTTCTCATCACTTTTCTGATCTTTTCATTTTACTTAGTGAATTAACTAATTAACACTCCCTGTTCTGCTCCTGTTGCTATGCTGACTGCTATTACTTTCGCTACCCATTCTGCTCTGGCTGTGCTTACTGATGATGTCATCGTCCTTATCATCAACATCATCATCATCAAAATCCTCCTCGTCACCATGTGAGTGTCTTTCATCATTGCCCTTTTCCTCATCACTGTCATGATACACATTGAGTTTCTCATCCTCATCTCTGTCCATGAGTCCTGGCTCCATGTCGTGGTCATACTCCTCATAATCATCTGGATAATCATCGAGAAGAGAATCCCGCAAGTTTGGAAGGTCTTCGTGATCTTCGTGTCTGATTTTACTGTGGAAAAATGAATGAAAACAATTCAGAAACTCAGAGAAAGGTAATAATTCCTTTAAAAATGTTCTTAAAATGTATCACAAAATAGGCTTCATGTCAAACAGGAAAGCAGGCCTCATTGCATCCAATTGTGGGAGAAAGTGATAGTGATATCTATGGAGATTTAAGATAATCAGATATCGGTTATGCTCATCTTTGCCCGCTCCTTATATCTTGAGTAAAACAGCTCTACATATACCAAAGCACATATACAACAAAGACTGGAAGTCATGCAAACTGTTTAACAGAAGGCGGAAGTTTATTGCACATACCTATGTGTGAGTGATATCACACCTGTCATACCTGTATGTGGGTGGAGTCTGGCTGCCAGAGTGGGCGGGGCTTGGAGTCTGTCTGTGTGTTGATGCTTTAGGGGCTTTACTGCTGATGAAGGACTCACTCAGACCACATCCATGCAAAGTGGCAGAATAGAGCTTTTCAGCTGCTCTCTTAGCATTCATCTAAGAGAGAGAGAGCTTTACATTATCATTTTCATCACCATAATTTGTAGATATCTTCAAGATGCTTGTCCTCTAACTTAATATTCAACAATATTATTGATCTGACTGTACTGAACAGAGCTGGACGAGGACATCATTTTTTTCAGAACTGCTTTATAGATGAAATGAACTAATTTAATGTTTGATGATCTTTACAACTGAACTGAACAACAGCCAAAATGTATCGTTTACCAGTTTATCACTGTAAAGCTGCTTTGAAATCATCTGTATTGTTTAAAGCGCTTTATAAATAAAGACTTATTGAGCTGCACAAAACAAAACAATTTTTAATTTTTAATTTAATGCAATGAAATGAAAATAGCTGTTCAACAAATTCCAAAAAGGAAACTTTTTCTTAGTAAAAAAATAAATAAACAGATCTCACCTGTGCAACCTGCTCCAGTAGCAGAGGTCTTCCCTTCACTCTTTCCTGGATTTCTCTCATCTCTTGCTGGAACTCTCTCTGTCTCTGGAGGTCTTGTTTCCTGTTCCCATGTGGACATGTATAATATATAAGCATTCATATGATATGATATGAAGTCCTGAAAAGTGAAGCCAAAGCCCCATTGGGGTGGCTGGCTGCAGTATCGGTCTTAAACCAATGAAATTATAATTCTACAGAAGAGTATTGCATACACTTGAAGAAAAAAAATCTACTCTGTTTTTCTGAATTAAAAAGTTAATTATCTCAGAATTACGAAAGAATTTTTCATGGACATTTTTTTGCTGTTTTTCTGAATTAATGACTTGATTTTCTCAAAAATGCAGAGAAACAGAGCAAAACTTTTTTCCATGAAAAATTCTCTCGTAATTCTGAGATAAGCAACTCGTTAATTCAGAAAAATAGAGCAAAACTTTTTTTCCATGGAAAATTCTCTCGTAATTCTGAGATAATTCACTTGTTAATTCAGAAAAACAGAGCAAAAACATTTTTGCATGAAAAATTATCTCGTAATTCTGAGATAATTAACTTGTTAATTCAGAAAAACAGAGCAAAAACTTTTTTCCAAAAAAAAAATGTTCTCGCAATTCTGAGATAATTAACTCGTTAATTCAGAAAAACAGAGCAAAAACTTTTTTCCATAAAAAAATATCTCGTAATTCTGAGATAATTAACTCGTTAATTCAGAAAAATAGAGCAAAAACTTTTTTCCATAAAAATATATCTCGTAATTCAGAGAAAATTAACTACTTTATTCAGAAAAACAGAGCAAAAACCTTTTTTTTCATGAAAAAAAGTTAATTCTGAGATAATTAACTCATTAATTCAGAAAAACAGAATACATTTTTTTCTTCAAGTGAATGCAAAACGCATCCGTATAATTCAATGGGAGACCAACTAGAAAAATCCAATTGCATTTATTTTTTATTACAAATATTTTTTTCCCAAAGATCCTGGAAAGTTTTTTTTTTCCAAAGGTTTCTGTCAATTTAGGTAGTTTTCATGCAGACGCATGTTCAAGTGGTCAATTGTTATGAGTATATAAATGCATAATTCTGACTGACCAAAATCTGTTTTAAAATCAGTTGCACTTTATTTTACAATAGATACACTTACATATACTTACCTAAGAAAGTACTTGGCAATATAAGGTAGCTACCTGGGTTACGGTTAGGTAACTTAGTTAATTCCACAGTTATTGGAATTATTATAATAAGTACATAGTACTTGTATGTAAAATATAATGCTACCATTTAAATTAATTATTGATGCAATGCACTTATAGTGTACAGACATACACTGAAATAAATACCTGAATGTAATTACCTGAACTCTTTTAGTTTGGACGGGCAGGTCTGAGCCAGGGCCACATGTGGGTCGTTGGCCTGGGCTCGCTTTGTGATCACTTTCTGCAATCTCTTCTCTCTTTGCTTTTGCTTCTCCTTCCATTTCTCCTCTTCGTCTTCGATCCGCTTTCTTTGCTCAAGAACTTTTCTACTCGTAGGAGTAAAGAGTCAGGACTGAACTTCTGAAGGAGGGACTCCTCTTATGGGATGACGGCGCTAGGGTAAGGGACAGGGTTTGGGCTAATGCTGCATTCATATGCTATGGTAATTATGGTAAATACCAAAAGCCGACGTGGAAAATGCACATGAACACCCCCTCATGTGGTATTTTCTACTGGGCAACTCGTAGAATATTTTGATGAACGAGTTGCCGAGATGAGAGATAACCTTTGAACTTTTCAAAATGGCGGAGAGCACCGCAAGAGTCGTGAATGGTAAAAATATATACTATTCATTATCTAGAAAATATATAGCATATTATTTACCTTTTGAGTTTTGATAAATCATTTTCTTGCTGTTAAGCAATCTGAAAAAGTTTTAGCTAAATAACAGGTCTGGATCTCCATCTTTTTACCACATTACGACAACAAAAGCACTTGAACGAAACACACTGGTAAATACCAGTTCACAAGTGGAAAATATCCTACTTTCCATAGCACGTGAACGCAGCAAAAATGCTGCCTTCGAGTCACTTCACAATGACTGTATTTTTTAACATGCACACACCACAATATTGTAATACTTTATAGTGGGAAACTCTTTGAATGCCAAATAAGTTGGAGGTGTCAATTAGCTGATTAGCTCTGTACTATTGATGAAGAATTGCACTAAAACTTGCTAGAAAGTACCACTTATTTACCTGGATTATAAATTGATGAGCTTGCATGACAAAACTTCACGTTCTCTCATTCCCATCATATCATTTGCACTTCATTTTGGCTAAATTCAGAAAAGCATTTTACTTATTATTATTTGAGTCTGACAGCGGCCGTCCACTTTTTCAGCAGCCTTGGTTCCAGAAGTATTTCTCCAATTGGGATTTTTTTTTTTTTTTAAATTTGGACCAAAATCAATCCTATTGAACCTCCCAGGAGGACTTGAAAGCAGCGAAAGGATTGAGGGGCATCTACATCTCAGTAAAGTCGTTTACTGTTCATGGGGTTATTAACGGGACACACACTGGCAGGGAAAGTCAAATTCCAGCTTTGGAATTCCCAAAAGCCGGAGACACTGGGGATTTTCACTGGGAAAGCTCTAGCAGGATTGGGCATCGCAGTTACCTCACAGCTTCTTGCCGTTTCTTGGCTGCGTCCGTGATCTTGGCGGTCAGGCACTCCTGGCTTCCGGACAGCGAGGAGCAACGGGATGAGGAAGGCGAGAGGGCGCGTGGGCTCACAAACGGCCAGCGTGACAGTTTCGGACTCTGTATCTCTGCTTCGATTTCCGCCACGATGCGTTCTTTGTGCGAGGCAATGTCAGCCGTGCGCAGCTGGAAGGGTTCGCATGCCGTCACGGGCCGCACTTCTTTGCTCTCCTCCAGCTGCTTACGAAACCTCCTGTAGCGGGCGGCAAAGTCTGGAACTTCGGTGTTGATTTTGGGTCGGTGGGCCGGTTCGTCGTCCCGGACGGCCTTCGGCGTTTGTTTCTCGCTGAGACGCCGTGCTAGCATGCTAGGAGGCATGGATGCGTTGTGAAGCATTTCTCTCGCCCGCATCTGCATCTTTATCGCCCTGTAGAGCTCCTCCTCTTTCTGCTGCTCACCCGACGCTGCTTCCCTCACCGCCCGCGGGACGGGTTTAGCCTTAAACAGGCACCTTTTCCTCTCCTCTTCCTCTTTGACGTGCTTGAGCTTGGCCTCCTTCTGCTCTTTCTTCAGGCGCTCGCGCTCCAGGAAGCTGAAGGGTTTCTGCGAGGCGTGTAGACGTTTCTGCTCCGTGTCCCGATGGCGTCGCCGGCGCTCCTTGTCGCGCTCCTGCTGTTCCTCGTAGAGCGCGAGACGCACGTGCGCGGGCACCGGGCTGGCGCGAAACTTCCTCTGGCACTCGGTTAGCTCGTCTAACTGGCGTCGGAGATCCTCGTTCTCTCGTTCGATCTCAGCGCGTGATTTTACGCCCTTCTTGCGCAGTTCCAACTCGCGAAGGGTCATCTGGAAAGGCTTGGGAACCGTGACTCTCGGATGCGAATAATCGTCTGCGTTTTGCTTGCGTTTATTTAGCCGTCGACCTCTAATCCTTCTTTTGGGTTTGCAGTCAGTCTGGCAGTCAGCGGGCAAGCTCTGCAGGGAGGATGAAAACGGCTGGCATTGTGACGAAGAAAGATTTTTGACACTGAAGTCATGCCACATGTTCTTAATGTGCTCTTTGGGCGAGACAAGAAGGCCTTTTTCTGTGTTGCCATCTCGTTGGCCGTTTTCATCAATGCACTCTTCATCAGAAAGGTCAGAGGAGTCTGAAGTCTTTCGCAGCTCTAGAGCAGACTGGGCTTTTTTCAGACCACCGGTTATATCTGTGGAACTGTATAGAAAAAATCTGAATCATTTTCTTATTTTCATTTTGTTAATAAGCTAACACTGATGGAAAATGCAAATGGAAATTGATTAAAAATGACAGTAAAGACATTTATAATGTTAGAAAAGATTTCTATTTCACATAAATGCTGTTATTTTGAACTCTCTATTCATCAAAGAAAAAAATTGTATAATATTTTCCATACAAATTTGAAGCAGCACAACTGTTTTCAACATTGATAATAATCAGAAATGTTTCTTGAGCAGCAAATCATCGTATTAGAGTGATTTCTGAAGGATCATGTGACATTGAAGACTGAAGTAATGATGCTGAAAATTCAACTTTGATCACAGGAATAAATTTTACAATACACTACCTGGCCAAAAAAAAAAGTCGCTGTTTGGATTTAAATAGGCAAATGCTTAAAGTCCCCCTTGTCATCAATAATTTTATCCCTTGAAACTTATCTTTAATCAAAAAAAAAAATTCTTCATGCCTTAAAATTGCTTGAATGTAACTCTACACCATTGCCTTATTTAGTATACATGTTTCTATGAATATGCAAATGAGCCCCGCCTCCACTCACTCACTCAGCTCAGAGATTCACTGGTTGATGATCACACGTTAATCTGATTGGTTACAAGGTAGTGTGTGACGTCAGAAACACCAGCGATTTCAAACCGTGTGTTTGAATCAGAAAATACTCAGCAATGCTGTCGACACATGAATTTGCACATGGTTTGTCTTAAAGCGTATTAAAAACACAACATATAAACAACATTAAAAGCTTGATTTTCACCACAGGTGGCCTTTAAGTCTATGACTAGATCATTATTGCAGTGATTATTATGTTTCTCTTGAGGTGCGTCAATTTTTGCTGGAGATCTTGTATTGACAATGCAAGAGTCTGTAAAGTTTTCCCCAGCATATCCCAAAGACTTAAAGATCTGGATCTGAAATGATTCTTCGTGCTCCTCCCAACCATTCTTTCACAATCTGAGCCTGATGAATCTTGACATTGTCATCCTTAAATATGGTCATGATGGTTCTTTTGTTTTTTCCTACATGGTTGTTTAAGAAATTAAAAGCTACGCACTCCATCATTTAGGGTAAGAAGAACTATTGCCAAACGTAATTTTCTAGAAACACAATAATCACAGCAATAATATTTGCCTATTTAAATACAAACAGCGACTTTAAAAAAAAGAAAATATTTTAAATTGTAATAATATTTCACAATATTACTGTTTTATTTTTTTTAATTAGTCTTTGTGAGCAGAAGAGACATCTAAAAAATCGTCGGCCCCAAACTTTTGAAGGGTAGTCAATGTACCCAGAATCCCTTCAGTTTGTAAAAGCACACAGCTAATGTATTTATGAAAAGATGTTAAACTCACAGACTGATCCGATCAGTGTGGTCCGCATCGCTCACCCCTTTGAGGTTCAGTTTCTTGCGATACATGAGTTCGAGTTCAGCCATGGTTTGGAGATGAGCCGTCTTCAGCTGCTCTAGTTTACGGTAGTACTCCTGGTTTGAGAAGTAGAACTCCCTGAGGTCGATGTGATCGCCCGTTACACGGTAGTCTTTGATCAGCAGAGCATTGCTGTCTTTAGCAGGAGGACCATCAGCTAACAGCTCCGATCCAGAGTCATACTCCACCTATTAAGGGTATATATACACACAATGACAACAGGCTGACTTGCTTGCATACTTCTTCTCACTAAAGTCTAGCAGGTTGAGAATGCATACCTATTGCATTGATATTTTGGGCAAAAAAATACTTTTTGGTAGGCCTACTTTGTGCCTTGCTTTTACATTAATGTCAGTATATCTTGGCAATTCTTAGTACAATTCTTGATCCTTTGACTGACAAACTAAAGTGTATGCTTTGAAATCAAGAAGTGTAGGTTAAAAATGAGATTCAAGTGTTTTCATACGTCAGACTCTTTTTCTTGTCTGGAAAACAGTTGTGCGGTCAGTATAACTGTGTGTGTGTGTGTGTGTGTGTGTGTAAGCTGTTAATCTGCAGGTCTGTCGTCTTTAGGGCCAGATGGCAGATTGTTCTTCATTCAAACATTATATTGTCTCACGGTTATTCACCATATTTGAAAAGAAACCTACAGCATATGTAGTTAAATTAGGACTTTAGACTTTATTGGAAAATGAAAAATGAATAAAACGTTTACTTGTGAATAATTGTAACCTTTGATGATTATTTATTTAGTATACTTATACGAGTAAACAACCACATCAGTCAATTAATTTTCCCTACTGATGTCCAACAAAATTAGCATAACATGCTTATTGAACCTCGATAACAGTTACAACTTCATCTTTCTTCTTAATCAATAGTGAGATGTTAAACCACCCCTATTCTGTCACACAACTATTACTTTCTACATTGTGTAAGTTAGATCATGTAAGTTAAGCCCAAACGATTGATATTGCCAGGAAAACATTGACTGGCAACTTCTGATGTTTCGCTCTGTGAAATATATCTAACTAATCTGTTAGGCGATATTGGCCCTAAAGTAAACCCCACAATGTAATTAAAACACTTTCTTTCATACTTAGTCAATAATAATGCGGTTCAATATGTTTTAGTCACCTCTTTCTCATAGTGCCTGTTGTCCAGTGCTCGCTCCCGCTCATACTGAGCTAACGGGACTTTAGTGTGCGGGTCCACCGGCGTCTTCAGACAGGACGTCACCAGGACATTAGTTCGGTGGGACTTCTCCATACTTGTCTCTCTTCCCAGACTGGTAGATTTAACTATCTAATTTAACAAGTAGCTAACGGTAAAGACTGAATTTTTCCCTGACTGTAACCGGTGCGCGTCTCCTTGACGACCGCGTAGCGTCGGGAAGCCGCAGTGACGTCGCTGAGCCTGAGCCGCGGGAGCGCGCATCTATAAAAGCAGTTTATTTCTGCCTCTGAGGCTTCAAAAGCGATGTTTAAAAATACGTCTATTTACATGTATCTAAAAAAGGCAGATGGTATTTTACATTACTAATGTACAAATTCATTTCCCGTCCCAATATAAGCAAAATATAAATATAATTGATTTTTTTGGCTAAAGGTCCTGACTCTCACGACTGTTTTAACCATTAAATGCATGAATGTTTCACCAATCATTTTTACACATTCGGGTCTTTATCGATCTAGGATGCATCTATTCCTGTCGTGATGATATAAAACTCTCCTGATATTAGAGTTACAATAACAGAAGAATAAAATAAAGCATAGTTTGTTACCTTTTGGTGCTGCAGGTTGAGCAGATGTTTTATGCAGATGTTATCATCATCATCAGAGCTCCTCAATACAATCAGCATCTGGCTTATATTCACGATCTCAAACATATTTCCAAAACTATCATTTTCAACATCTTCAAAATCAATATTTTGATCACTGACAGCTTATTCACCAGATCCATCAAGTGACAGTGATAGCGTTCAGCACTTGCTCTGCAGTAAATCACTGAGACATTGCAAGTTTTGCTGATGATTCTTCCTATTCTTTTGTTTTCTGCCTGCGATGATTATGAGTGAAGCATCGCTTCATCAGTGTGTATCAGACATCGCCACCTTGAGGAATAAAGGTGAACTGCACTTTGTACTTATTCAGTCAGTAAAGATTCAAATTATTGTTGTGCAGAAAAAATATACTTAAGCTGATACACACCTCAGGTTATTACTGACCCTATATATTTTTACAAAAAAAATAATAATGGGAATACATGCATTTCATACTTTTTTCTTGTTATAGGCTTATGTCTAACTTATTTAAAAAAATGATGAGGAGGGGTCACTAAAGACCCGAGGTATGACTAACTTTTACGCTAAATCATAATACAGTGTCAAAAATGACAGTGTTGGTTGTAAAAACTGTACAATTTGTTTAATAACCAAAAGCGTAACTAGCTATGCCAAAAAAACATTAGCATGCAATATTATGGCATGATTTCATCCCATTCCATAAAATTTGACGCCAAGGAAATTACACAATAATATTGAATTTTTAATCAATTTGGATCATTGCAGCAGGTGCATTCAACAACACTGAAAAGTTGTTGGACTTTTAATTAATGGGAAATACAAGTTTATCACTCAATTTAATTTAGATGACCCCGTGTCCCATTCTGGTGTATTTTCTGTGTGCAACAATACTGGGTTTTAACTGCGAAGGTTGTTGATTAAAACAAGGACAGTCAGCTGTTGATCTCAGACTTTCTCAGGCCTCACAGCACAGCCCTGTCTCTGATCACATAAGCAGATTAGCTAACACGATTAAACTTCCTGACATGGCCACGACAACCTACCACCATGTAAATAAATTATTATATGCACCATATCAAAGAAAAGAAACAGTTACCATGTCAAAAAACAAGTTTTATTAAATTACTCCAGGTAACAGCTACAGACAGCGACAGATCAGTTGGTTTTAACAGAGTTCTTGCGTGGACTCGGATCTTCCTTCACTAGACACATTCACTCTATCGTGTGTTCACCTGCAGAACAAATGAGACGTCATCATTAATGTTTGAGCGTTTATGGTCAACATCAGCACTAATGACGCTGCTTTCAGGCAAGGCACTACAGAAAAGCAGTTTTTCATGCACTGGTCAATTACGTTTTTGTGCTTTTTAGAACTTGTTTTAGACTAGAAAGAAACCCCATTTTATTGCACTTCATCTATTTGAGCCTGTAATTTAATTCTATTTATATTCTGAAGGTTATTCGTATGTCCTTTTTTCGAGCCGTTGACTGTATTTTCTGATTCTATGGTTGAAAAAGTAATAATAATAATAATATATTTTATTTATAAAGCATGTTTCATAGTTAAAAACAATCCCAAAGTGCTACAGAGTATAAACAAAGATAAAAACTAAACGGGAAGAAAAATTAAAAAGTTAGCAAAAGGTAAAAAATGCTTGCTTAAAAAGTAGGGTTTTTAGTCCTTTCTTAAAAGAGTCTATCTATGGTTTGAGGAGCCCTCAACCCATAAAAAAAGAAAAAAAAAAAAAGAAAAAAAGTAGAAATCCAAAACCCCATCAGTAAAACCTTTTGACTAGTATGTGAACAAAATAAAACTGGAATTGTGAACCTTGATTTATCCAATGTTTTGCACATTTATGCACATTAGTGTACAAATGTAATTAGATTGCAATTAATTTTTTTTTTTTTTTGCAATTCTTAATGTACATCAATCAACTAGGGAAGTATGATGATATTAGATCAACTTTTTTTCACTTGTGGTGTATTGTTAAATACTTAAAGGGATAAAGAAGTCCTGTCATTTACACAAATTATTTTGAAGAATATTGGTAACCAGACAGTTAATGGTCCTTATTGACTTGTATAGTATTTTCTTTCCTAATATGGAAGTCAATGGACTTCATCTACTGTCCGGTTCCCAATATTCTTCAAAATATCTTCTTTTGTGTTCAGCAGAAGAAACTCGTACAGGTTTGGAACAATATGAGCAGTAAGTAAACGTTTGGGTGAACTGTCCCTTTAAGAGCTCATTAGACTTAAATCACTCACGAGATCATCAATCTTGAGGATGCTGCGGACCGTTTCCGTGGCCAGGGTGAGTGCGCTGACCGAGACCAGCAGAGGCTGGACCACCAGCTCCTCCAGGATGTTAGAAATCCCACCCTGAGAGACCAAAACACATGTTAGCCATTCATTTTCTGATCTCCATTACAGCTTTCAGTCCGTAGATGGCACTATTGAGCGGCCACACCTTGCGGACGTTAATCCCGGCCGTCTTCTCTCCCTGAGCGTGTCTGTTGCGCAGCTCCGTGACAGTGGAGATGGGATTAAGACCAGCGTTCTCCGCCAGAGTGGAGGGAATGACCTCGAGGGCGTCGGCGTACGCGCGCACGCAGTACGCCTCCATGCCGGCCAGACTGCGGGAATACTCCGCCAACCTCAGAGCCAGCTCAATCTCTGGAGCTCCACCGCCTGCAATCAGATATCTGCAGATCCGCAGGGACAAGAGTTAGCACACAGCTTCTGCAGACTCAAAAGTTCATATCATTTAGATGCTTTATATGAGTTTAATGCAGCTCAGAGGTGGCATGAACACAGTTACACTGAATCTGAACTGAGTCTCTTGCGATCCGTTACCTCTTCTTGACCAGACAGCGGATGACGCAGAGGGCATCGTGGATGGATCGCTCGGCCTCCTCAATCACCAGTTTGTTGGAACCACGGACGACGATACTGACCGTCTTTCCGGGATTTACACAACCCGTGATCTACAAACACAAGCACACTGGGGTCATTATCCAGCAACCAAACATCTGAATCTCTGCATTGAGTACGTGTGTGTTTCTCGACCTGTACGCATTAAAAAAACAAGACATGTATGCTTACCTTCACTAGTTTGCCAGATCCGTCCAGGCTAACCTCTTCCGCTAGCTCGGCGGTTCCCAGCATCTCTGGAGTGAACTGGTCAATATGAGCTATAGGTTTGGTGCCAATAGTCTGATGGGAAAGATGAGGCATGTCCACTTCAGGATGTGTTTTAGATATCAGACACGGATTTAACACTAAAAACATTTGGTCGCACTTTTATTTAAGGTGATTTAGTTACATTGTACTTATTTAAATAAATGCTGAGCAATATTATTGAACTAAATAGGGTTTAGTAATTAGTAATTCATGTAATTACACATAATCTACTGTTTGCAAGCATTTAATGGTTTCACGACAGTGCTGGATCTGCTGGTCATACCTTGCAGATGAATTCAATGTCCTCTCTCTCAATGTCTTTGATCACCATGATCTTCATCTTATTCAGGAAGTGAAGGGCCAGATCGCTCAAGGCATCTCTGAAAGACACAGATTCACAAACCCGTTGAGACCGCTGACAGAGGCTGATGAGAGCTCGAGTAAAGCAGCTTTCTGAAGGCCTTTTGAAGAATGTCAGTAACCAGACAGAGGTATAGTGGTAGTATTGTGTTTCCTACTATGGTAGTCAATGGGGTCCTGGTTACCGAAAACCTTCAAATATATATTTTTTTGTTCAGAAGCAAGAAATTCATACAGGTTTGAAACAACATGAGGGTGAGTAAATGATGACAGGATTTTTTTAAGTGAACTATACCTTTAAATGTCCAAATTGAACTAAGGCTTAATCTAAACCCTGTCTGTGAAACCAGGCCTAAGTTTAGTGTATTCTTCCCAGTATAAAATTCTCCCCATAATCTAGATAGTAGGGCTGGGTATTGACACAAATTTCACAATTCGATTCGATTTCGATTCACAAGCTTGCAATTCGATTAAATATTGATTATTTTGGATATCAGTTCCAATAAATGGCAAATTTTCTCAAGGAAATCAAATCTCTAAACTAATGCTGTAAACTAAGGAAGTCTAGATGTAGCATGCTAGGCTTCATTAGCCTAATATGAAGGTAATAATGAACTGTTTTGTAGCTATACAAACACTTAAATTACACTTTTATTTATTTTTATAATAAGAAGATTATATAAACATTTAAATGGTGGCTGTCATAAAAACTTGCCAGATTTATTCGAATATGCATTCAATATTGAAGAAGATTATAATGCATATGTAATATGATGTGTATATTTATCAAAATGCTCCTCTCTAGAGTTATTTTTTCTATCTGACTAACGAGTTGATGTGGGTTTTCTGAGGTAAATATGACGATGCATGACATTGTTTGGATGTGGACGTCTTTCCACGGTTGAAACGCTGATTGAGCGAATCAATGTGACATGATACGGATTTGGATAAGTTGTACTCTATCTTTAACACACTTTCAGATGCTCGTTCATGTTTATTTGGCGCTGTGACTGGTATTATTAAGCCGGAAGTGAGATCAGCGCTGCTGCTTCTCTAGAGCTGAGCCAGAGCGATCTCACGCCACAGCGCCAAAACGCTATTTATGTTTTTGAATTTCTAAAGAAAATGGACATAATTTGAAAATCGAGACTGTTTCATATCAATATTAACAAAGGACAAAGATTATTGCGATACAATGTTCCATTCATTCAAATGAAACAGGATGACTAATCGATTCTTGAGATTTAAGAATCGATATCGGTTTGTAAAAATGAGAATCAATTAATATCGAAAAATCTATATTTATTACCCAGCTCTACTAGATAGACAATAAGAACATCAATAGTCATCACTGGTGTCCCCCAGGGTTCTGTCTTGGGCCCGCTTCTTTTTGTTATCTATATGCTCCCTCTTGGTTATATTTGAAGGAAATGCGGGATTAATTTCCACTGTTATGCGGATGACACCAACTCTACCCGTCAGCCAAACCCACTGGTTCTTTTCCATCACCATCTTTGTTCAACTGTTTAGCTGAAATTAAAGATTGACTTCTTGAATGTAAATGGCAACAAAACTGAGGCTCTGCTTGTTGGCATTAGATCTGTTTTGTCTAAAACTATTTGTCTTTCTTTGTACATCTGTCCTCACAGGGTGTCATCATGGATAGCACACAATCATTTGAAGCTCACAGTATTGCATACTTCCAGTATATTGCTTGTGAGGTGACCTTGGGTGTCGTGAAAGGCACCATTAAATAAAATGCATTATTATTATTATTATATTCTTTCCTCTGGATGTCATTTCTGGCCAGTTCTGTATATAGCAAGGTAAGTGCATCAGGTGATGGAGGTTTGTGGCGATTTTGTACCTCAGGATGGACTTCTGGATGAGCAACACAGTGCAGCCGGCTTTCTTGATCTGTTTGATGAGGTTGAGGATGTAAGCTCTCTCCTCACGGAGCACACGGTCCATCTGAGCGTAGTCCGACACCACAATCTGATTGTCCATCTGTCCCAACAAAAGCGTCACACAAACACATTAAAACAATGACTACGATTTCGACCAATGGCGCAAGAAGAAACATTTCACTTTTTTAGCATTAAACTGCATTTGCGTATGACCACGTACATCAGTTTTGGGAGGGGACAGGCAGAACTGGATGAGGCCGATTTTGGCCTTCTCCACACGGGACACCGCAGTGCTCACCCTCTGAGTCAACACCAGACCATCCACCAGCTCACAGTCATCAATGGTTCCTCTGCAAACACAAACACACCCATCAATTTGCTTATACAACCTGAAAACCGTCTGTAACCTGCAAACATATGAAATAGAATAAAGACTGGGGAATATTAGCAACACTTTGACAACGTATCCCTTTCCGTGTGGCTAAAGCAGCAACCTTCTTGAAACTGACTTAAACTGCAATTCATCGACTGGCCACTAGAGACCGGCTCCAAAAGAGAGTCAATCCCATAGACCCCCATGTTAAAATGCCCAACTTTACAGCAGAAAATAAAATGTTTACAGCCTGGTACAAAAAGTGGTTTTGGTCTATATCGCTAATGTTGTCCTTCATGGTGACTGTGAGGGGGGTGAATTTTTTTATAACTCATCCGTTTAAATTATATTAAGCCTTAAAATTCTGCATAATTAAGGGTGCGGCCACTTGATTGACAGGTGGATTGCCGCTGCTGTCACTATTGGCCGTTTGTCTGCTGTCATTTTCGTTTTTCTGGAGTTACGGCTCCGCCCACTTTGGGATTCAAACGTCACTACAGGTGACGTCACGGACACTACTGCGGTGTGCCTTGATTCTCAAAGTCAACCGTATCTGCCAGGTTTTACACTTATACTGCATCTCACCCGAGTTTCTTGACAATGTGGATATTGTGGAGATCAACGCTCGTGGCGGTGGCGGGGTCGATGACCTTCATGACGGCGTCGACGCTCATGGGCGCGAGCAGGCTGGAGTACTGAGACACCACCTTAGAGCAGAGCGAGGTGGTGGCGCTGTTCAGGAGCGTCTCTTTGTCGCTGAGCAGCACCGGCTGACTGATGGAGGTCAAGATCTCCACACCTTTATCCACAGCCTTCTGGAAGGACTCGGAAATGATGGTGGGGTGGATTCCTGGCAAGAAAAACAGACCATTTTTTGGTCAAAGGACACCCCAAAATGGCTTTTAAAGTCCTCCTGTGGTGAAAGTACAGTTTTAAATGTTTAAATTTAAGACAAACCATGTGAAAATTCATAAGTCGTCGGCATTGCTGAGTATTTTCTGCAGTGAACCAAAGAGTCTCAAAAACACACGGTTTGAAATCACATTCTGACGTCACACACTATCTTGTAACCAATCAGATCAACGTGTGATCGTCAACGAGTGGATCTCTCTGAGTGAGTGAGTGAGTGGAGACGGGTCTCATGTGCATATTCATAGAACCGCATATACTAAATGAGGCAACAGAAGAGTTACGTTCAAGATATTTTAAGGTAAAACGTTTAAATTTGTAATTTTGGTGGTCAAAGATGAGATTTAAGGGAGAATACAGGGGGACTTTAAAGCTCTGTCCACTATGACATCATGCTTCAGAGGGTTATAATGCGTTTAATTTTATGTCCAACATGCTGCATGTTACTTATTGTAACTAAAGCTTACCTTTCTGTAGCAGTTTAGAGCAAGCATCAAGAAGAGCTCCAGCGATCACCACCACTGATGTAGTGCCGTCGCCAGCCTCAATATCCTGAGCTTTAGACAGCTCCACCATCTGAAACACACGCAAACATATCCCATGATGAGTCATGCAATCATTCGGATGTTCAATTCTGTGCTGCACTGTTGATGTCCTCCTTTTTTTGTAATAACATCCACATTTTAAAGATTTTTTTTAATTTAAATTGGTAGAAAATCACAATTCATGTGTGAATTTCCCTCCCAAACCCTTAACAAATAAATCTGCACTGCAGTGAATATCAAACTGCCATTCAGCACGTCCAGGTTATAGAAATGAAGGATGTACCATTTTGGCGGCAGGATGAAGCACCTGCATCTGTTTGAGGATTGTGGCTCCATCATTGGTGATGGTCACGTCTCCCTTCCCATCCTGAATCTGCGGAGAACAAAGAAAACACAGTTGTTGATATACAGCCAAGTTCAGTGAAGCGTAAAACTTTCATATTATATGATGAGATTTATATCAGTGAAAAACAATACCATTTTGTCCATGCCCTTAGGGCCCAGACTTGTTCTAATGGCATCAGCGACAGCTGTCAATCAAAAGACAAGATCAACCAATCATTACACCTGCTGGCATATTTAATGCAAAATTTATAAAGAATTAAAAACCTATATATATATATATTCCACCACACATACAAATGAATATATGGTAACTAAAATGCACATTATTAAAAAAAGAGAATTATGTATAGTTTGTTTTAAATATTGTACACACACACACACACACACACACACACACACATATATATATATATATATATATATATATATATATGTATTTAAATGTATATATTTAATAATTAGATTAGGGCTGTCAAACGATTAATCGCAACCAAAATAAAAGTTTGTGTGGGTGCACTGTGTATAATTATTTTATATATATATATATATATATATAAAATATATATACACACACAAGCTTGTATATATTTAAGAAAAAAACATTTATATCTAAAATATTAATATAATATAAATTATATATAAATCTCTATACAGTATATACATGAAAAGATTTCTTAAATATTTACAAGGATGTGTGTGTATTTATAAACTATTTTTTATCAAAATTTAAACGAAATTTTATTTTGGTTGCGATTAATCGTTTGACAGCCCTAAATTATATATATATATATAAAAAAATTTAAACCAACATTTTGTATATACATGCATTTATGCATGTATAACATATATATATATATATATATATATATATATATATATTGTATATATATGTAACTATAATGTAATTAAAATAAATAAATAAAAAAATTAGTTCCCACATATTTTATACATTCACACTATTTTAAATAATGAATTTCTAGACACAATTTCATGACTTTCTAAATGAATGAAATGTGTGACGTCATTTTTTAATTATCACTAAAATAACAATATTTATACTTTGATTATATTCATGAATACTCATTTAGGGTCTATAACTGTAGAAGTCCTCATGTGTTGTCAAAATGAAGACCACGCCTAATATCTATGGACTCCAGTGACACTGATTCGCGTTTTAGTGATTATGATGATGACCATAAATGGCGACATTTTCCTCATAATGCTTTTAAACAAGGGCACGTTTGCAGAAATGAAAGCGTTCGTGTAACGTTAGATATTGTCATGTTTATAACGGTACACGACTTTCCCCGACTCATGCTACCGCTGCACATCATGATCTGCAGCAACGACACAATAATAAAGCAAACCCTGTCCGAGTTTCTGAGATTCACCGGGGATAAACTCACCTTTCCCGGCGCTGATGTTGCTGTAGCGGATCTGCGCGGGTTTGTCCCGGTCCACATACGCACCTCCTTTGTTTTTATTCCCGCTTGGTAACGCTAGGGCTTCAGGCATGATGGCTAATATTTACGCAGTTTTATTTCGTGGACTTCACAGACGCAGATGGACGTGTCCCGGTGTCTCTAGGCCGTCTCTGCGGTTCGGATGGGTTCAGATAACGTTCGGCTCGGATTCCCCAAACAGAACCTTCCAGATCCACCGGTCGCGACGGTAGCAGAAAAAGGACCCCGAGCGTGACAGTGCGGCGCGTGAGGATGACGTCCAGGGCTGTCTTAAACAATGCCTCGCGAAACTGCAGTGAGTAAATATGCTGTAGTGGATCTGCAACGCCCCCTTATATATAATTTTTTTTTGTTTATTGTGATTTTTGTGATATGTTTCGCGCGGTTTCTGTGCTTTAGGATGAAACGAGTTTGATTTAAAGGCGTAGTTCTGTGACACAGCGGTCATAAACACATGTGGAAGCAGCGCCCGTTCAACTTCACTGTCTTCCTCTGAGGATTGATTGAAGGTAAGCAGGAGGATGAGCGTGTTTAGTGTTGTTTGTGTTTGTCATATTAATCATGTGTGGTAACGTTTCAACTGATGCAAGCTTTTACAATACGTCGATTTTTATAAATATTTGGTCGATAATATTCGAAAAATATGTTATGTTTTTGCCCTCATCTTTGTCCTTTCAACTTCCACTTGATCTATTTGTAAAATATGCAGCACATCTAATAAAAGCATCGTAAAAATACATCTATGGAAATACAAGGTTGCATTTTGTCTTTATTAAAAATAAATAATTAAAAACAAAAAGAACATTCATGACATGATGTAGTTGAGCGATAGACTTTGTATCTCAAAATGAAAATCAACTCAATTTATTTCTATGCATTTATTTTTCTTAGATGTTCAGATTGCATTTTGG